>CABHPQ010000106.1:23300-67825 GCA_902168405.1 Peromyscus aztecus
AGCACACACACACACACACACACACACACACACACGAGAGAGAGAGAGAGAGAGAGAGAGAGAGAGAGAGAGAGAGAGAGAGAGAGAGAAAGAGGGGGGGCTCTTCCTCACAGAGCATTCTGCAGAGAGACAGGCATGAACCCTTAACCTTACCCATTCTGCTTTTCCCCAGAACTTTGTGGATCGAGCGGCAATGTGTCAGGAGGTTATTTACACTGGGAAAGCAGCAACTGGGAGAGACTGGGCAATGGCCTCTGAGACCAAGTCCTTCAAGCTCTCATCTGTTGTGAGCTGGATTTCCAGTCCTGGGGTTGGACCCTGTCTGTCCTGTCACCATGACTCAGGTCCTTACTATTGAGAGGCAAACACTTCACCGGCTGGGTCATCTCTCCAGCCCCTCCAACTGCACTTGAGTGTTGTCACTGTGAGAGGAAACTTAGGTGTTCCCAAATTCTTTGGACACTTGCAGAAAGGCTTTTGGATTCTTTTAGATTTTCATGTAGTTAGCAGCTGACTTCATCCATTGTGTGTGAACTGAACCGACGTCACTCTCCAAGGCCAAGCGTGGCCCAACGTCTTCTAAGTCACCAGACTCCTGTTCCTCACCTACCACTTAGATGTTGACGTTCAGCTTAAAAGGACCGCTACCAGCCCTTTGAAAAGATTGCTGCTTGTGCTTTCTGGCTGTGGCTAGTCTCTTTAGTGCAAGCTGGCGTACTCATTCTCCTTGACGCTTGAGGCCTGGAAGGGTGACCAGGCGCTGCAGGAGATGCAGTTATGTCAAGTTATGTCCATGCTGTTGAGAACCTACTGGGGAGTCGATACTTGTTCCCCTGAAATGACTGTGAACTGGTCCATGTCCTGGTCTTGGAGGACTCCCCAGTGGCCCATGACAAGAGTTCCCATCTGCTTTAAAGCTCTAGCTGTTGTGTGGTACTTACTTCCTCAGTGGGTACCTAATCTTAGGGGAGTAAGGAAGGGATCCAGCTGAAGTTCTTCTGTGAGTTTCATGGGAGCAAAGTCACATGGCTGTAACAGTTAAGGTTGTCCACTTGAAAGGATTTAGAACTACCTACATCTCTAGGTTTGTCTGTGAGGATGCTCCTAGCTTGGGCTAACTGAGATGGGAAGACACACCCTGAACATGGGAAGTACTATTCCATGGGCTGCATGGAAAGGAGAAAGTCAGCCAAGCACCAGCCCTCCTGATGATGGATGCCATGTGACCAGCTGCCTCAGGTTCCTGCTGCCACGCATTTCCTCACCATGATGAACTGTTCCCCCAAACTGTGAGCCCAAGTCAACTCTTTCATCCTTGAGATGCTTTAAAAAGTTATTTTTAATTAACAAACTAACTAACTAACTAACTAATTAATTAATTAATTAGTGTGTGCATGTGCATGTGCGTGTGCGTGTGCGTGTGCGTGTGTGTGTGTGTGTGTGTGTGTGTGTGTGTGTGCAGGTGCCCACAGAGGTGGGGGGGGCGTTGGAGCCCTTGGAGCTGGAGTTACAGGTGTTTGTGAGCCATCTAGTGTGAGTGCTAGGATCTGAATCTGCTTTCACTAAGCGCTCTTAAGTGCTGAGCCAGTCTCCAGCCCCTTACATTGCTATTGTCAGACATTTTGTCATGGTAATGAGAAAAGTAACGGACACAGAAGATCACAGGATTCATTCTGTGGCTGATATACCAGGCATTTCACCTGATCTCTACGTGGATTACAGATCAAAACTGCTCTGGATCCATCACGCCACTGTGACCATCCTCTATGGTTCTATATGCTTTATATGCCTAAGCAGTCCTGTAGACCACATCCAGCCATGAGTATTAAAACTCTGAAGTCACCTGCTTTTTGAACCAAGAGATGGGTTTTGCAGTGCACCCTGTTTTCAGTGTTATCAAAACCTAGAGATGAGGAAAATCATTAACTGGCTTGTCTTGGAAGCTTTATACACACACACACACACACACACACACACACACACACACACACGGGTACCAGGAGATCAGGTTGCATCAGGTCTTTGGGAAATGTGGCATTTAGATTCACACAAAGGGGTAAAGAAGTAAGGAAGGCATTTGGGGCATGAGAAGTTTGTTGAGCAAAAGCTGAGAGCAAAGTTTATAAATATTTCACAGAATAGAAAAGAGTGGTACAAAAGAACTCTCAAGGGGACTCTCAAAAGATTTCCTACCTAGCATGGTAGTATAGGACTTCAATCCCAGCCCTGGGGACAGAGAGGCAGGTAGATCT
Organism: Peromyscus aztecus; assembly: GCA_902168405.1. Classification (NCBI taxonomy): domain Eukaryota; kingdom Metazoa; phylum Chordata; class Mammalia; order Rodentia; family Cricetidae; genus Peromyscus; species Peromyscus aztecus. The sequence goes on from CABHPQ010000106.1 coordinate 25,553, forward strand.
TTATGAGTTCAAGGCCAGCCCATAGCATAGCCTGGTCTATAGAGTGAGTTCCAGGCCAGCCAAGGCTACATGGTGAAGGGTTTGGATCAAATGCCATGTACAGAGGTGAGGATCATGACTACATATTTTTATTTTTGTTTCATGTTCTCAGAACCACTTCTCTGTTTCGTTGCATTCTGCGGCTGTACTTGGAACACCTTGCTTTTATCCTGTGAGTGGATTTTCAGTGAAACAGACAGGGATACTCTAGGATTGCTGGCCAATGGGCTGTGGAGATGAGCGCAGATAATGTCTGGATAAGTTACAAACAATTTAATTTCAATTTCAGTAATCTTGTTCTTTGAATGGACCAGTTAAGTCTATCGGCTTACCCCTTGAACCCTCACAGCCTTTGGGATCTACTTGCATGCATAGAACCTGTAGAACAACTTGGGAACCCAATTCTTCAGAAGCCTTCTGCTATTCCTTCTGGAAGCTGCCTCAGGCTGCAATGTGAAGAAGCCTGCCCTAGCTTCCTGGAGCCTACCCTGCTTCTTGTATCTACATCTAGTCATCCAGTACCAACCTGCAGACAAGGGAATGAGGCTGCTTGGAGGTCATGGTAGATTGTCTAGTCCTAGCCAAGCCTCAAGGGGCTGTAGCTTTAGGAGTGACTTCTGGTGACATCAGATGGGGAGCTAACAGAGTCCAGCCCAGATACTGACCCAAAAAATCATAAAGAAATTTGAAGGCAGTTCCTCCATCCCCCTGGACAGTGTCTAATGTGTTCCAGGCCAGTCTCAACCTCATGATGAGGCTGAAGATGACTTTGAACTTCTGACTCTCCAACTTCTACTTCCCAAGTGGTGGGATTGCAGGCATAGACCTTTTTTGCTGGTTTGTAGAGGTTATTGGGAGTGGAACCCGGTGCCTGATGCATGCTAGGCAAGCGCTCTACCATCTGAGCTACACCTCTAGCACTTACATAAGGAAAATTATCTCAAAAAGTAACACATTTCTTCATTTCATTCTCAGACGTATTTTGTTTTGGTTGATTCCCTCTCCTCAGCTCCGTCCTCCATCTCCGTGTCCCCTTTCCTCACTGTGCCCTTCTGTCCATAAAAATCTAACAGACAAAAATCAGTTACACAATAGCAGTGAAGTGCCTAAAAAGGGAATTAAGAAAATGGGCCTATTAGCCATAATAATGTAAAAAAGATAAATAGATATACATTTAATCAAGTGGGTATAAGGTACATACACCAAAAACTATAAACCATTGAGGAAAGAAGTCAATGCACACAGTTACACACACACATACACACACACACACACACATACAAACACACACAAGCACACACACAATCACACACATACAAACACAGACAGACAGACAGACAGACAGACAGACAGACACACACACACACACACACACACACACACACACACACACACGCCAGTACATTCTAATTTCTGTTAGAGCGTTAGGTGGTCTTGTACCGCTGGTTTTTCTCTTCTCCCACGCGGAACTCTTGTTTGAGACCGAGCAGTGGGTGCTCTAGCTTGTTAGTTCCCTGAACTTTCCACTGACTTGCTTTTGTCCAGCTCCTCGATTTAAGCTCCCTGTTTGACTCTGAGTCTGCTTTTATTTTTTATTTCTGATGAAAGTTTTCCTCGTCCACAAAAGGTGGCGAGTGCTACCTCTCCAATGTTACCTTATCCTACAGCATCCTTCGATAATTGGATTCCCTACAGCTCAAGGACTAAGAACATTTTCATGGACCAGCACCACCATTCCTTACCTGGCTGTCCCCTCTATCCGTAGCTACCCACTGAAAAAGTCATAGTCTCCAGCAAGGTTCAAGCTGGGCATCACACCAAGAAAGCATGTTGATCTCTCTGTTAAAGCACACACACAAAAGAAACCAAACAAAACAAGAACTCTGTAGGGACTGAAGAAGCAGCTCAGCTGATTAAACTTTTGACTGGCATACACAAGGCCATAGGTTCAATCCCCAGCACTGCACAAACTGAGTATGGTGGTGCACATCTGCCATCCCAGCACTCAGGAGGTAGAGGCAGGAGTCATCCTCAGCTCCATAGTGAGTTTGAGGCCAGCCTGGGCTACATGAAATCATTACTCTTAAAGAAAAATGAAATTTTTTTTTTTTTTTTTGGTTTTTCGAGACAGGGTTTCTCTGTGTAGTTTTGGTGCCTGTCCTGGATCTCGCTCTGTAGACCAGGCTGACCTCGAACTCACAGAGATCTGCCTGGCTCTGCCTCCCGAGTGCTGGGATTAAAGGCGTGCGCCACCACCGCCTGGCTTTTTCTCTATTTTTGTAAAAGGCACTCTCATAACTGTTTGAAGCAAACCTCCCTCAGATACTACTGATGTGACAAAAGTAAAGACTGCGTCTTTCTCAGCAGAACTTGGGGTGCTACTCTGGCCAAAGAAGAAGAGCCGAAATATCCAGCAGCGTTGACTGTCTTCGCTTCTTAGTAGTGTTCAGCCAGGTGCCCAGGGCATTGAAGGACTCTTTGCCAGCTGAGCCTGGCAAATTTCCCACACCCCAAAATAGCTTGCTTATTTTTTGGGGGGGGGCTTCATCATTATGTAGAACTCCATCATTATCTAGCAAATTGCTTTGAAGTGATTATTTAAATTGTGCTTCGGTACAAATCGGGTATACAAATATAATGAGTGGCATTGATGATAAAATTGTCTTCCCCGAGCTGATACAATAGCTGTCCCTGTCAGTTGCTGCTTGGAATACAGGCCAGCTGGAAGACGAGAAACTTGCATTGTCTTTAAACTGAATTCAGAAACTGCTGGTTGTCTTTGTGGCTCCTGCTTATGGGTGATAAGGTCTTTACAATAGATCCTTGGTTCCTATGTGAGGCTTCACACAAAATAAGGCGGGTTGGTGCCCAGAATGCCCTGTGCAGGGTTTGAAGATTGTGGCATCCTGGCCAGGGGTCCCTTAGGCAAGAGGAGTTGGAGAATGACTCAGAATGGCTTGCCTTCTCCTCTCCATCTGCTCAGCCCAGTTAGTGCAGGAAGTGTGTGGTGGGAAGTAGATGTGTAGTGAGCCACGGCCATGTTAATCTCTTCCTGGAAGATCCAGCCTCCTGGGGTGTCGGATGTTGTGAATTATCTCCTTGGTGTGATGGTTCATATTGATGGTCAACTTAACAGGCTCTAGAATTGGCTAGGAGAAACATCCCCCCTCCCCCAGACATTGGGTTAATTGATGTGTGAAGACCCACTCTAAAGGTGAACAACCCATCCCATGGGCTGGGATCTTGAATTGAATTTAGGAGAGAGTGAGCCGAGCACCAGCATCCGTCTCTCTGCTTCCCGACTGGGTGCCTCTTCACACTCCTGCTGCCCTGATTTCTCTGCCATGATGGACTTTGCCCTTTAACCGTGAGCCGAAATCAACTCTTCCTCTTTTAAGTCACTTTCTGACAGGTGTTTGGTCACAGCAGTGAAAAAAATAACTGATGTATGTGGGGAGCCTGGGCTGTGTGTGTGTGGGAGCTGAACAGATGAGGGGTTTAATATAGAGGAGAATTTGGAGGGATCCAAAGCCTTGGTGAACTTGGGCTCTTGTATCTGGAGCGCCTGGATCACTCAGGAGAGAAACTTTGAGACTGACTCCTAGTAGCCAGGAGCATTCAGCTTCCCCAAGGATGTTCTCAAGGAAACGCTGATAAGGCTGGGCCTCATTTGTGGATAAGACCTTCTGTGATTGCAACACGACCTTGTCATCTAGTAGTTAACACTTGAGAACTGCTCAGTTGAGTCACACACACACACACACACACACACACACACACACACACACACACTTTAAGTAGATTTTCCATTTTGTGTTGTACACATTTGTAGCTATCCCGAGCTGCATATGGCCATGGAGCAAAGGTTGGATGTGCCTGTGAGTCTAATCCAGACATTAGTAAACATTTTCCATCAGATAGTTAATACTTGAGGCTTCATATGCCTCCTCTCTTCTCTACCTCAGGTTTTATTTGTTGTTTAAACAGCCTATCAAATGTGAAAGCCATTTGTGTCTTGTAGGCAATAAAAATACAGGTTTTAGCCTCGGGGTCATAATTACCTTATATATATATATATATATAATACATTCTGTTACAATGTGCTGGATTTTATTAATTTCTTTTTAAATTTTGAGCCAGGGTCTCATGCAGTCAAGTCTATGTAATGGAGGATGACCTTGAACTTCTGATCCTCCTGTGTCTACTCCTTAAATTCTGTGGCGTTACAGCAGGCATGCACCGCCCTACCTAGTTTATTAAATGTTGGGAGTGGAACCCAGGGCTTTGTGCATGGAAATAAGCTGAGTATATCCCTAGCCCCCACTCTCTCTATTTTTCTCTTTTGCATATTATCATTGTGGTTAGTTAGCGGTGCTGGGCACCAAACCCAGGGCCTCATGCATACAAGGCAAGTGCTTTACCATTCAGCCATATCCCTAGTTCTGGATTGATTTATTTATTGTTTTACAGTCTACATTGATGACATTGAGATCAATCAGTTGGGACTCAGTAGTGGATCTCAGATCTGGGAATCCCTCTTGCAGGAAGACCAGGACTGGGGAGCTTAAACCTCCCCCCATACCCACCGCACCGTCACTCACTCAGCTGTCTCAATGCCCAGAGTCCCTTGTAGAACCCTGGAGACAAAAACGTCTACTGCCCAACATTTGTAAAGACTTTTCACGTAGGCCAGGATATTTTCCTGTTCTGCTGCCCCCAGAGCTCACCTTCCTGCCCTGAGAACTCATTGCAGAAGCAGCAGGCTTTCGGCCGGCCACTTCACCCTGTCAGCAGCCGGTGCCTGCAACACTAGCCATAATTGATTAGCTGATGGCTAGACACTTTGACCCTGCTGTTTTTCTCATTGTTCCTTTCTTTCCCATTGAACTCTAGGGAGTCAAGGCAGTTCAGAAACATGCCCTCTGTGGCGTTCTTAGCAACCTGCTGGCATGTGTTTGCTCAGGCTGCTCTCTTGGCTCCGCGCATTTCTTTGGCCAAAGCTCATGTCAGTCTTTGTGATTCTGCTTCTCAGGTGTAGAGGGTGGATGCCCTCGCCTTTGAGGACACCAGAGTGCTTCTGAGCCCAGGGAACCCCAGCTAGGATACATACAGGTCAGGTTTCTGGGAGCATTGGTCAAGATGCCAGGATTGATGTAGCTCAGTCCGTAGAGACTTGCTTGACACACACGAAGTTCTCGTTTCTATTGCCAGCTCCACATTAACTAGGTGTGGTGGCATGGCTGCACCCCTGTAATCCTAGCACTCAGGAGACGGAAGCAGCATTGTCTTAGTTAGGGCCACTAACTGTGATGAAACACTATGAACAAAACAACTCAAGGAGGAAAGGGTTTATTCGGCTTACATTTCCACACCACAGTTCACCATCAAAGGAAGTCAGGGCAGGAAATCAATCAGGGCAGGAACCTGGAGGCAGAAGCTGATGCAGAGGCCATGGAGGGGTACTGCTTACTGGCTTGTTCCTCCATGGCTTGCTCAGCCTGCTTTCTTTTTAGGACCATCAGCCTAGGATTAGCACCACCCACTGTGGGCTGGGCTCTCCCCCATTGGTCACTAATTGAGAAAAAGCCTTACAGCAGGATCCCATGGAGGCATCTTCTCAACTGAAGTTCCCTCCTTTCAGATGACTCTAGCTTGTGTCACATAGATGTTAAGACTAGTCAGCATAAGGAGGATTGGGTGTTCAAGGTCATCTTTGATTCCATAGTGAGCCTGAGGCTAGCCTGGGATACATGAGACCCTGCGGGGTGAGGGGGGTGGAGAAAGAAAGAAAAGGAAGCCAAGTCAGCACCTCCTTAGATCCCTCAGCATTAGCTGCACCCTGCTGTGACCACACACACAGGTTTGGGACTGAGGTCCCTACTGTGGTTGGCTTTGGGAGTATTTGTACCTGAGCCAACTCCCAGCACTTTCCATTCATTCTCAGGGTAGTCAGTCTCTCCTGGAGTAATCTAAGGGTTCCTTCCTCTTAGGGGTTACCCTTAGCAGATGGCAAGCTTGTCAGAATATTTCTGGATGTTGGAGATGGAGTCACTGACTCATCTGCCTTAAATAATAAGCAAGTTGAACTATCTCATATAATAAGAGGTCCCGAGGTGGGTTCTGCAAGGTTGGTTGGCTCTGGGATCGAACTTATCAAGACCGAGTTCTTTCTTCTCTTTGCTTCTACACTTGGTGTGTTGGCTTAATGGATGCACTTGCTTTCCTTGTGGGTGTAAGACGTCTTCACACTTCCAGAGTCACGTTACCACGGCACTATCTGAGAGGAAAAGAGAGGCCGTGTGCCTTATGCATCTTTTTGGTCCAAAAGGGGAATTCTTTACAGAAACGTCTTATCACCTTTCTCTTAGCTTCCACTAGCTATAATCAGCCTTGTGCCCAGGTCTAAATCAGTCCTGATATGGCATGTGAACCATCAGGGTGTTTAGCCTAGTGTCTAATCTTCTGAGGCTGGGCCAGGCTTCCTGAGAACAAAAGAGCCCACCAAGGATCATTTGTAGAATTCTGCTGGGGTAAAAAGAGGGGAAGCGGGATGGGGAGAGGGTACCATGGGTAAAGGGCTTTCTGTGCAAGCATGAGGGCCTAAATTCTGTCTCCAGCACCCATGTAAAAAGCCAAGCATGGTGGTGTGTGCCTGCAGTCTCAGTACTGGGAGGCTACGGCACGAGGATCCTGGGGCCTTACTGGCCGGGCAGGCTAGCAGAGAGGGTGAGTTCTAGGGTTATCAAGAGACTCCATCTCAGAAAGTAAGATGGAGAGAAATAGACACCTAGACACCCAACACTGGATTTTCTAGTCTGCACACACATACACATACACACACGATGGGAAGTATCTCTAAAAGCATCACACCGAACACACCGAACACTCTCTAGAGCCTTCCCTCTTTGAGATGCCAGAGGATCCAGCATCCAAAGTTCCAAATGAGAGTGAGAGAGGGTTGGACACACACACACACACACACACACACACACACACACACACACACACACACAAACTCTAGAAACACCGGATGTGACCGCTTCTGTCTCCACACTGCATTTTGAGAAGAACTATAGGTCTTTCTAGTCCCTGATTTTATTATTGAGTTGTGTGGTGGTATTGTGTTCCCCAAAATATTGTGCACTCTAATAAACTTACCTGGGGTCAGAGAACAGAACAGTAACAATATTAAACACAGAGGTTAGGCAGTGGTAGCACACGCCTTTAATCCTAGCATTCCGGAGGCAGAGATCCACCTGGATCTCTGTGAGTTCAAGGCCACACTGGAAACAGCCAAGTATGGTGACTCACGCCTTTAATCCCAGGAAGTAATGACAGGAGGCGGCAGGAAGGTACTTAAGGCATGAGGACGAGGAGCTATAGCCTGATTAAGCTTTTAGGCTTTTGAGCAGCACAGTTCAGCTGAGAGGCATCCAGTCTGAGGAAACAGGATCAGCTGAGGAATTGGCGAGGTGAGGTAGCTGTGGCTTGTTCTGCTTCTCTGATCTTTCAGCATTCACCCCAAGACCTGGCCCCAGGTTTTGTTTTTGTTCATAAGACCTTTTAAGATTCATGCTACAGAGTTGTCTTTAGAGGAACAGAACTGATAAGATGAACAGATCACAAGGGAGATATATTGGAATGACTTACCCAGCAGGGGCTGGGTAGCCCACCATGGCTATCTGCTTGCTACAGAGGCTGAGAATCTGATGCTTCAGCACTCCCAGCATGGTTTTGAAAGCTTGGAGGATTCCTGGAGAACCTCTATGGTTTAGTTCATATCAGGAGGCAGAAGCAGCTGGAGTGTGATGTCAGCTGAGGACGTCAGAACAGACACCTGGGTAGGCACACCCCAAGAAGCAAAGGCATGCAGGCGGGCAGTACTGGTTCCCATCAGACCTCTTTATATCTAGGCTGTAGCTGGAAGGTCTGTCCACTTGGGGGAAGGCCTTCTCCCTCAGTTAGTCCTTCCTGGAAATGCCCTCACAGACCTGTCCAGAGGCATGCCTCTTAGTTCATTCCAGATCCAATCAAGCTGGCAATAAGATTAACCCTCACATGCTCCCATCCTTGGCATCTTGGTTTTGAAGGAGGTAATGGCAACTGTTATTTACTGAATACCTACTAGGTGCCAGGCATGTGGGAAGGGGTGAACACAAGTAGCTTCTAATCACACAGCTACATACCGGGCGAGCCCAGTGATCACATCTATCTTACACACTGGGCCACTGGAACCCCAGGAGCTCAGCAGTGTCCCCCACTGCTACACAGTCTGTCCACATGGCTGCGCCAGGAGCCAGCAAGCCCTTTCTGAATGTCTGCCCCAATCGAGAGCATACTCAGAAAAGTCACACCTAGCCCCTATTCTCAGGGAGATCATAGCCTGCTCTTTCTGAATGGTTACCGGGGATAAGTGGGTGTACTTCACACATTCAGGATGGAAAACAGCTTCTGATGGGTGAAGGAATTAGTCACTAGCTTGTGCCCCTTCTGTGAAGCCCAGGAAGTTGGAAGCTCTGTGGAATAGCCCAACTTAAATGAAGAAAAGAAAGAATCAAGGTCATGGACTTCATTGCTAGACTGGCTGAGTTTAAATCTCAGCTCTTACCATTTTTGACTGCATCGCTATTAGCAAGATTTGAACCTCTCCATGCCGACCCACATCATGGGACGCTGTGAGGTTGTGTTAGGGTCTCATTGAAGGGCCGGTGGTTCGGTCCACCTGCCAGTCTGAGTTGATGCTCAGGACCTCCACGGTGGAATGAGATAATAGACTGCCGTAGGTTGTCCTCTGACCTTCTCATGTGCAACTATGGCATGCACACCACCCCCACGTATGTGGTGTGCACAAAACATAAACAAAACAAAAACTCAGTGAAAGTTAGCAGAGATTGTTATCCATTTTATTGCTTTTCCATACACATTGCTTTTCTAGTAAAGATGCAGTTGCTTGGTTTTTATTGCTTCAACAAAATCTGACCAAAGTGACTTAAGGAAGGAAGGATTTATTTTGGCTCATAATTTGAGGGTACGGTCCATCATGGTGGGAAGTCATGGCAGCAGGAGCCTGAGGCAACTGGTCATATGGCATCCAGGAAGCAGAGAGATGAACACTGTGCTCAGCTCACTTTCTCCTTTTTATTCAGCCCAGGACCCCAGCCCATGGGATGATGCTCCCCACATTCAGGGTCGATCTTCCCACTCAAAATTAACCCAGTCTAGACAACCATACACAGACGTGGTCAGGGATTTGTTTCCACGGTGATTCTAAATCTTAATGAGCTGTCAATCAAGCTTGCCCGTCAGAAGGGCCCAGCTTCCCTCCCCCTCAGTATGTTAGTGTTTCACACGCCCACCTGGGTTTGCGAGGCAGGGCTTAGGTTGCAGCCGCAGTTTGCTCCAGATGACACCTGGCCCTCTGAGGCGCTTGATCCTCTCTTTCTGGTGTGAACACGGAGTTTCCCGGCCAGCTTTGACTGGAGCTGTGACTTCTGGGTGTTCTGACTGCAAAAGGTAGAGAGAGAAGAGGCTCCACTCTGCCCTTGGTGGAGGCGCTAGCTTATTCCTGACTTTCTCTTGTGCTGTTTAAAAGAAACCTTTGACAACTAGAGTCGCCGCCGCACCCCCCCCCCCCCCCCGAAACCCACGGCTCCCTTCTCTGGAGAGTTGTGACAGTGCAAACCAGAAGTTCAGCAGGGGAATCCTCGTACCTGGCTCTGGTCAAAGCTTGGGCTGGGGCACCAGGAAGTCCCCTAGCCTCGGTTTCCTCTCCTGTGAACTAGATCCGGTCTTATCAGACTATACCCTCATTGAAAAATCCCCTGGTGTAGAAATGAAGACAGGTGGCTGAGAAATAGGGCTGCCCGGACCCACTTCCCAGGCAACTGGCCAAGAGGAGGGTACCTTGCTGCCGCAGGTCTGTCAGTCACCCCCGTTGACTCCACAGTCTATATGCAGCCCTTCTGTCTACCCAGAAAACTGTCCCTGGCTGCTGCTGCCCAGGGCTCCCAGGAGACTATCTATCCAATGAGAAACAATTAAGACCTGAAAGCATCGCTGGGCTTGCCTGGAATATGTTGCTATTGACAACCTAAAACTCTCCAGCCCTAAGTCTAAACAAGGCCCTCGCTGGCATTTTTCTTTGTCCTGGTGTCCAGAGAGAAGGGAGGGGTCTACAGAGGAAGGATGGTGAAGAGGTAGAGGGAGAAAAAGCAATGTGTGAGTGTGCAGGGACACATGATTATGCCGGTGCGTGTGTGCACATAAGTGTCCATTCACAAGTGCGCCTGTGCCTGTGGAGGCCAGAGAACACCCTCGAGTGTTGCTCCTCAGGGGCTGTCCACCTTGAGTTTTGAGACAAGATCTCTTATTTGCCTGGGACTCACCAAGTAGGCTAGGCTGGCAGGCCAGTGGGCTCCCGGGGTCCTTCTGTCTCCAGCTCCCCGGTGCAGGGATTACAAATGTGTGCCCCACCCCTAATTATTAAGTTTTTAAAACATGAATTCTGGATCTCAGATTCAAGTTGTGCCTGTCAGGCCTGAGCTATCTTCCCAGCCCCCCAAAACTCATTTTAAGAGAATACATAGAAGACCATGAGGGTGCATAGGAGTGAACTCTTCTAGAATTGCCTGTACATTTGTAACCGTTCTGTGGTACAGGGAATGCTGAAGGACATACCACACACACACACACACACACACACACACACACACACGCACACACACTTTCTCCCCAGGTGAATGCCCATTCCCACAGCTCCTGTAGCTGGAGTCTGTGTGTTCATGGAGGAGACTTAGCTTATGTTTTCCTGGGTGTAGGCCTAGCAATGGTCGGCTCAAGGTCTCCTGTGGTCTTCCCTTCCTTTTCTACATCATCGTGCTGGGACATTTTCAAGGAGGGTCTGCTTGGAGCAGAGCCCAGTGACACAGTGACTACCTGCTAGCCTCAGAACTTTACAGACCTCGTCTGTCCTTCTACTACAAAGCCAGCGTTGGGGGCTGAAATCCAGCCCAGGAGATCTGATTTCTCAAAGGCCATTTTGATCTTTTTACTTCAAAGAAAATTGTTTTTACAGCCAAGCCCCCGTTTGGTGGCCTTAGACCTGCCCCGGTAGGCTGAATGGGGCCTGTGCTCTCTTCTTTAGATCCTGTTGGGAAAGCCAGAATCCCAACTCGGGGGCCTCCCAAGTTAGCCTGTGCTGTAGCAAGTGTCACCCTTGATGTCCCCAGTCCCCAACACCTCTGTTGCCTTGTCTTCCATTCAGCTGTCTCTGTTCCTCTCAATGTCCTGTTTCTAACGTCTCCTTCTCCTTATTCCTCTTATGAAAAGCCATTCTGGGAATGAAACCAATCTTAGCTTCAGAGACCATGTGAGAGTATCCCCTAAGCTTCAGACACCCCGACCCCACTCAGGATGAAGCACCTTTCCCACGAGCCCCATCCTATTTGGGAATGCTCTGCAGCTTCCTTTAATGGATTCCCATCACGTTGTGTTTAATCATCCCTTTCCACCCACGACACTCATGAAACAGGAATCCCTTCACACAGGCCTTCTCGTCTAGCACGATGCCAAAACATGGCAGGCTCTTGGAAGAACTTCCTCCAGACGTTCTTTTCAGTGTCTTACAGTTTGCTGCAAGGGTTCAGGGGCAATCCAGCTTAGTAGAAGAAGGGGACGAGTGGGTGAGGGAGCGGAAAGGGATGGTCTATTTTTCCATTGGCTGCCTGCCACGTCTCAGACAGCTTGCACACCCGGCCCTGTCAACAGCAACTTTACTGTCTTATATTTACATGCACACATATCACATTATAAATACTATGTCTGAGGGGCCAGGGACATAGTTTAGCCAGCCGAATGCTTGCCTAGTGTGAAGTCCTGGATTCCATCTCCAGCAATATATAAAACAGGAGTGATGGTATGTGCCTGCAATCCCAACACTGGGGAGGTAGAGGCAGGAAGATCAGTAGGTCAAGGTCACCTTCGCTACACTGCAAGTTCAAGGCCAACCTGAACTACATGAGACCCTGTCTCAAAAAATTATGTCTATAATGTATAATATACGTGATATATAAAACAACATATGTAATATTTGTATTATGTGGGGCATTTACCCACCAACCCCACAGCTCCCCAGAGTTTTCTTGAGTGTGAGCAGCAGGAAATATTAGATAGAAGGATTTAGATTGCGGAGATAAACAGATAGAAAATGCAGGATAGCCTCGAGAGGGCCTGGAACCTATTCCAACAGGCCCTGACTGTCTCTGCCCCAGGGTATTTATAGAGATGCCAAGGGGTGGAGCAAAAGACCTCCTCCCCCAGCACAGCCAAGTGCAGACCATCTCAGACACCTGCACTCAGGCCCGTGGTCCAATCATCCTTCTCTATGAGGACCTTCTGGGTAAAGCCACGAGGAACCTGAAAAGCAGGCTCCCACAGTATTATACACATAATATATAAGAATAGTATTTATATATATAAAACTTTTGTTTTGTTAAAGTGGTTCTGTTTTGAGAATTTTGAAAAACTCAGCTGTGGACTTTGCATCCCCCATGACGCTGTGATGAGCAGTGGGCTGCACTAGGAGGCAAAAGCCTGGTAAGGAAACAACAGTTAACAACCCAAGAGGAGGCTCATCCAAACTCTAGACCTGCCTTTCCCAGCTCTGTCTGCAGGTGGAATATCCCAGTCCTAAGATCACAGCCAGCCTGAGTCGAGCCTGAGATGTCAGCGCTCTTGAAGGTTTCCAGGTGAATTCTCTCAGGGAGCCAATGCTGAGAACCATCGTTTTTTTGCCAAAGCATCGTGTTGCTCAAGTCACAAGTGGATTCTAGGGCTGGGGAGCTGGCTTAGCCAGTAAGATGTTTGCTTTGCAAGTGTGAGAACCTGAGTTTTATCTCTAGAGCCCATGTGAAAAAGCTGGGGATGGTGGCACATGCTTGTAATATCCCAACCATAGGGAGATGGAAACAGGAAAACCCTGCAACTCACGGGATAGCTAGCTCGGCCTGTTTGTTGAGTTCTAGGCCAGCAGAGAAACCATGTCTCAAAATACAATGGAATATTACTCAGCTGTTGAGAAAAATAAAGATTACAAAATTCACAAGTACGTGGCCAAAACCAGAAACCATCACTCCGAGGTAACCCAGACACAGAAAGACAAACATCCCGTGTTTTCCTCTCATTTGAGGATGTTGCTTCGAATCTTCAGACATGTACGTTTTGTTTGTAATACTCTTAGGTCATTTTAATAAAGGGTCATGGGGGGCACTTTTAAGGAAGGGGAGATAGAATTCAGTGATACAAAGAGTTAAAGGAGAATAATAGAAGAGGAAGGGTTCAATGGGGTGGGGATAGGAGAGCAGGGCAGAGGAGGTTATACAGGGAAGGAAGGAATATATATACAAGGACATACAAACAAAGAGTTAAAATGGAGTTGCCCTATAACAGGGTGACAGTGCTCATACTGGATATCACAGGTTGACAAATAAAAAGCCTAGTGCCAAGAATGGGCTATCTCTTTGGAACTGATGACAGCTGATGTCCCATAGGCCCCTAGACATTACAGGCCATTGTCAGTGCTGTTGGTTACCCTCCAGAACTTGACAGCAAGTCACTATTGCTGAAGACACTGCATACTTGAGTCATAAAACATGGACAAATCAAGCTGGTACTCTCCTGGAAACTTTATCCCTACTGGCTAGTTTTCATAGTGCTGTGAGGTACTACACAAAATACTGGAGAAGAAAAGTGATCGGCAACATTACCCACCTGTGAACTCTGAGAGCACAGTAATGACCCGCTCCGCAAGACATGCCCACTGGTACGTTAGTGGCATGGCCATCATGGGACTAACCAACCACTTTCTAGATGTATTTAAGGCCCATTACACAAAATGAAACCCATACTTGGCACCATTATTGGGCCAAGATCCCATGACTAGACCGATAATACATCCTACAGGAAAACCTATTCTGCTAAATGGACACGGTGATAAACCAACTCCTAATGACTTATTTCTATATATTATTCTTATTCTTATTTCATAGATGAATGCATCTCTCAACCCTCATCAGAGAAGATTCTATTTGCAGTAAACAGTGATTAAGTCAGAGATCCACAACTGGTCAAAGTGCAGAGAATAAGAGACAGCAAGATGCTTAGTGCTGCATGGGATAGCATCATAAACCCCACCTCCAAAGGCTCAGAAATCACTCTGACAGAGGAGACAGGAAGACTGTTAAGAGCCAGAGGGGGTAGGTGGCGACAAGGAAACTATCTTCCTGGACAGAGAAGGGCAGATGAACATATGAATTCCCAGTGGCTGTGACAGCATGCACAAGACCTGGGCAAACTCAAGCCAGGCAAAATCCCAGCACAGAGAGGTGAGGTGGGCATAAAGTCCCACTCCCAGATGAGGAGTTATTGGCAACTGATGACTGTTGGGAGAGAGAAAACCAGTTAGTTTCCTTTAAGTGTATTTAAAAGAAACATTCCTCCAGTGGAAGGTCACACATCCAAGAATATTTGGGCAGCACAAATCGAACCTGATGAATTTCAAAAAAGGAAAATTGAAAAAGAGGGAGCCAAGTTGGGTGGGTAGGGAAGAGGAGGTGAATCCAGGAGGAGTTGTGGGAGGGGGTGAATATGATCAAAACGTACTGCACTACATTCTCAAAGAAATAATGAAAAAACAAGAAAGCAAGCACCTGAAGCAGATCTTAATTAGTTTGAATAATAAAAATCTGGAGTCAGATATTGGTGTAAAAACTGAAAGAGCAGAGAAGCAAAGGAACAGCCACAGTCACCTCTTACCCCTCTGACTCCTCAGACTGAATGGGTGGGAGATCCTGCCCCCACCGCCTTCATCTCACCTTCGGGTGAGGACTCAGAGGCTTCCAGTTTGAGGAAAGAAGATCAGCTGAGAAGTTGGCAAGGTGAGGTTGGATGTGGCTTGTTCTGTTTCTCTGACCTTGCAGCATTCACCCCAATACCTGGCCCCAGGTTTTTATTTAATAAGACCATTTAAATTCATGTTATACAAGTGCTGGGATTAAAGGTGTATGCCACCACTGCCTGGCCTCTATGGTTAACTAGTGGCTAGCTTCACCCTCTGATCTCCAGGCAAGCTTTATTTGTTAGAATACAAACAAAATATCATACATTTCCCCCTTTTTATCTAAAATAAAAAGCGAATGTTTTAACTAACAGAAAAACTATATATGATAAGTACAATAACTATATACAAAAATATACAGGCAATAATTACATTAACAACGTCTAGTCCTGTGGTGGTATTGTGTTCCCAAAAATATTGTGTACCTTAATAAACTTATCTAGGGTCAGAGAACAGGACAGCCACAATATTAAACATGAGGATAGGCAGTGGTAGCATACGCCCTTAATCCTAGCATTCCAGAGACAGAAATCCCTCTGGATCTCTGTGAGTTCAAGGCCACATTGGAAATGGCCAGGCATGGTGACAACGCCTTTAATCTCAGAAAGCAAGCCTTCAATCCCAGGGAGTGGCGGTAGAAAGCAGAAAGGTATATAAGGCGTGAGGACCAGAAACTAGAGGCATTTGCCCTGGAGAGGCATTTGCCCTGGAGAGGCATTTGCCCTGGAGAGGCATTTGGCCTGGAGAAGCATTTGGGCTGGTTAAGCATTCAGGCTTCTAGCAACAGTTCAGCTGAGAATCATTCGGATATGAGGACATAGAGGCTTCCAGTCTGAGGAAACAAGACCAGCTGAGGATCCAGCGAGGTGAGATAGATGTGGCTTGTTTTATTTCTCTGACCTTCCAGCATTTACCCCAATACCTGGCTGGGTTTGATTTTATTAATAAGAACTTTTAAGATTCATGCTACATAGTCCATTAGCATTTGACAAATTCAGAGAAAATACTCCATTATCTATCCTATCTTGATGAATCTGAAGTGTTGTACCTAATTCACTTTCTATCCTAACTTGCATTACCAACCCCAAACTATCTTTTTATGTCTCTTAACCTTATACACTTTACACCTCTTTAGTTAGTTTCTTTTGAGTCTGCTAACAAGGAAAACTATAACTGCTTAGTCTTCAACTCCATCAGAGACCTGAGAAGGACATAATATTACCTGCATAAATAGGAAGTGTAGAGCAAACAACTTCCAAAAATAAGAAATGACAGAAACAGCTGGCTTCCTGGACAGTCATCCAAGGTTCTTCTGCAACATTGAGGCATCCATCTTCAGCCTATAGGTCTAGCATGTCTGATAGACTTTTCTGTGAAGCAGGAGTTTTGAAGAGCTGTCCCACTTTATATTGGCAAGTTCTGTAGTCATTTTCTTTTCCGTCCTGCTAGTCCAATTTGGACAGAATACTGTCAGCAGTAGAGGCCAGGGCAATTTCTTGTCCAGTGGCTAACTTTTGCCACAAAGAAAGTAAACTCCATATGGAGTTTCTTTGATGTCCATCATCTTCTCTGAAGTATATTGGTGCTGCCAGGAGCAGATATGTCTTATTGTCATAAAAAAAGGACTTTATGTTATTAAATCATCTTAAATGCCATATTCTATAGATCTCTAAAGTGTTTGAAGACTATCTGCCTATCTAAAATATATCTGTTTGACCTTGAAAATATTCCTAACATGACTAGAAGTTTGATTGTAATAGGTGACTAATTACTGACTTACATTTACTTATTATCCTAAATAGTTTGTAATAATAACTTTCAAGGACTAGAAATTTACATTGCATTGTTAGATGAGCTGTGTAGGTACAATATTTGAACAAGAGTGGAAATGTATGTACAGTTTGTTCTAACCAAAATAACCTTAAATTTGTATCAATATACAAAAATCCATATCAATGTAAAATATTTAAGATTAGTAGTTGCTTTTTTGGCTTAAAAGTAGATTCAATAATCTACCTATTTACCCTATCATTTCTGTAACATATATACAGTATAACAAAAATAACCTCAAGTTTATATCAATATACAAAAATCCAAGCCGATGTAAAATATTTAAAACTAATAGTTGCTTTTTAAAAGTAGATTCAATAATCTACCTTTTTATCCTATTTCTATATCCCCCCTTTTCTTTCTAGAACTAGATTCTTGAATCTAATCTCCTTTGTTCAGCTTTTTCCTGACCATTACAACTTTTAACCAACCACCTTAAATGATGACAAATATCTATAACCCATTGAACCACCAAAATCCATCCATTCCATCTCTTGGGAATGTGGGTGCCATGTTCTCAAAATTACTTCCTGCTGTCTGGAAACATATGTCACCTTATGGTTTGTTTTTGAGATTGAAGGAATGTTAATCTTGGTATTCCATTGCTGTAACAAACCATGTCCCCATAAATTCATTGCTATATTAGCCACACAGGGCTTTAATTTTCCTCTCTGTCCTTCTGGCTCTATACATTCAATCCATTTTGTGATTTGTTTTACCTGAGTTAAAATTCCAATCCCTGAGCCGGGCAGTGGTGGCGCACGCCTTTAATCCCAGCACTCGGGAGGCAGAGGCAGGCGGATCTCTGTGAGTTCGAGGCCAGCCTGGTCTCCCAAGCAAGTTCCAGGAAAGGTGCAAAGCTACACAGAGAAACCCTGTCTCGAAAAACCAAAAAAAAAAAAAATTCCAATCCCTAAAAGCTGAACATTTACCTCCCGAAGAGGCCAATTTGGATACCAAGATTCTGGTGCAACTATTGTTACATCCGCACCTGTGTCTACAAGACCTTCAATGACAATGTCATTTATTTGTATTTTAACTTTGATCTTGGATCATTTATAGAAGTTTACCAAAATACTTGCTTTATGGGTTTTCCAGAAATTTTTGTTTTTATCTTCTAAAACTGTTCTATCATTCAGAGCAGTATATTTTTTTTACAATAGGCATTAGGTCCTTTAATTGCTCTGGGAAGGAGTTTCCCTCACAAACATAGGAAATGACTGAACCAAATTTGGTACAGGGCCTACAAGAGGCCACCCCAAGCATTTCCTCATGGCAAAGTGTTACCTTTTATGTCCCTTGTTGATCTATATTCACTAGTCCAAAGTCAGCCTTTGCCATACCTTCTGCATATTCCATAGGAAAGGGGTGTTCTGTTTGGATTATTCTTAGAAAAAAACATTGTTTCCAGGAATTCCTTGCCTATAATCCCTTCTTAGGTGACCTTGTTTATCACAATTAAAACACTTGACATTTTGATTTTTCTTCAAGCCTCTGGAAATCACCTCTCCTATCCAAGCATAGTCATGGTTATCAGATTCAATATTGACTGTATCTTGGATCCATTCCTCTGTGGGTACTAATCTTGCCTTTAAAGGCCTAATTACCCTTTTGAATTGTGCATTAGCATTTTCAAAAGCCAGAGATTCAATTATTATTTGTCTAGCTTCTGAATTCAGTATCACTCTATTTATTGCTGAAGTCAATCTTTGTAAAAAAAATCAGTTAAGGTTTCTTTGGGGCCCAGTATAACTTTAGTAAATAACTCAGTTCTCTTTCCAACTTCTTCAGTTCTGTCCCAAGCATTCAAAGCTGCTGCATGGCATAGAGCCAGGGTGTGGTCATCATATACAGAATGTTTTTGTACATTATTGTAATTGCCCTCTTCAAGAAGTTGGTCTTAGGAGATTTCAATACCTGTATTCCTACTTCCTTGTTCAATGGTCCTAGCCTCATCTTTTCACCAGGTCCTCCACTGTAATTGAGACCAGGTTCCAATACTGCTGTAACAAAGTCTTTCCAGTCTTGTGGGATTATTCTGTTACAATTTAGCCTTGAGTTTAAAATCTGCTTCACAAAAGGCGAATGCATGCTGTATAAGACTATCACTTCCTTAAATCCCCTCAAATTTAACATTTCCACAGAAGTCCATTCAGCTCTTGCGTAGACTTGGGGATGTCTGTCATTTGGCAGCTCCTGTAAAGTGACTGGATAAACTAAGTTTGGTTGTTTGAAAACCTTGGGCTGTTTCTCTCTAACATTATAATACAATGCTGAGGTTGATTCTCCTTTAAATTCCTCTGTTTGGGCCTGAATATCTCTATGATGTGTTTTAATAAGTTTTCCTAAAACTTATATCTTGGCACTCATATTAACCAACTATTTTAGGAATAAAACAAGAATGATCACACCAATGATGTTTATAATTGACATTGTGTAAATCCCGTCTAAGTTAATTATTCTCTCATTTAATTGTCCCATTTTTAAACCATCCATTGTATAATCATACAGTGACCTAACTCCCTCCATCATAATAATGTTTCCCATTTTTTAACATGGGAAAAACTTCCTCTCTATCTTTTTTTTTAAGCTAACACCCTCCCCCCCTTTAAGAAATCCCAATTGTCTCCCAAATCTTCTGACCATGACAGTGAACTATGAGGCTGCCTGCTGCTACATAGACAGCAGAAGCCCAAGTGGGTTTTCAAGGCAGCTACCTAGTGTGGCAGCGCCCAGAGGGCGAGTTCCAGGAAAAACCCACAAGCCACCAGGGGAGAAAAATGCTATCTGAAAAATGCACACAGGGATCATGGGAAAGAAGCACCTGCTGTGGGAGCTGCCTAAAGGCAGAGCTGGCCTTGGTGAGGGGCTAACTCCAGCAGCGTTTGGAGCCCAAACCTGTGGAAGTTTGCTGCAGAGAGGCTGCAACAGAAAAAAATCCCAGACTCATCCAGAGGGCTGGTGGAAAAGAAGGGAAAACCTGGCCTCCAGGGTAGTGACTCGGGCTGTCTGCAGCTCCAGCCTGTACCAGTGGCTGCAAAGCTGGCAGCTTTTCCGTGAATTCGTGTCCCAAATGTTGGATGCCAGATGAAGCACAATTCTAACTAGTCTGAATAATAAAAACCCGGAGTTAGATACCAGGGTAAAAGCTGAAAAGCAAAGGAGCAGCCACAGTCAAGCACCCCTGACAAGGTAGCACCTGAGCAATGACAGCCGAGGTTGTCCCGTCGTCCCCCACCTCTGCCCCCACAGACACAGAATTTTGAACTTCGCTCACTCCCATTCTATGCACTCACCTGCTGCTTTTACTTCATCCTAATTTGATTCAGAATCTCTTTAAGAATCCACTGGAGCCAGGTGGTGGTGGCGCACGCCTTTAATCCCAGCACTCGGGAGGCAGAGGCAGGTGGATCTCTGTGAGTTCGAGGTCAGCCTGGTCTACAGAGTGATTTCCAGGACAAGCACCAAAGCTACACAGAGAAATTGTGTCTCAAAAAACCAAAAAGAAGAACCAAAAAAAAAATCCACTGGAAATTGTGCATCCATTTCTCTAGAAATAGATGTTCAAATTTTCATGACATCCTGCTCTGAAGGTGGGAAGCCATCTGCCTCCGAACATGGGTGCACGGCCTGGTGAAGAGTCTCTGGTGCGAATGTTGCTGTCTTAGAATGTGAGTCGAAGGTCCTGTTGAGTGAATCATTGTCTTTATTTCCTAATCACTTGGAATTCTGTCTGTGCTCCTAAATCATTAGCATACTCTCTAGTAGGATGGATTCTTTAAAGTTTTCCATAGGCCTTCCATGGCCTACAGGTGGAAGCACATCCCTACATTTTAAGTTACCAAAAGGCTTTTCAAGGTCTGGGTACCTCTCACTATTCCCAAACCTGCCAGCCTCACCCACCTGCAGCAGGAGTGGTCATCCTGTAGGTCCTGGAGCAGCACATGGCACTTCCTTCCTGGGGTGTTCCTCTGGAGCGACCTCACATCTCTTTACCTGTAGCTAGAGTTTTCCTGCCTGGCCCACAGTCAGGACAAATCTCTCTCACCTGCCAGTCCCACAGCCGCTCAGACCCAACAAAGTAAACACAGAGACTTACATTGCTTACAAACTGTATGGCCGTGGCAAGCTTCTTGCTAACTGTCCTTATATCTTAAATTAATCCATTTCTATAAATCTATACCTTGCCACATGGCTCGTGGCTTACCGGCATCTTCACATGCTGCTTGTCCTGGCGGTGGCTGGCAGTGACTCCCTCTGCCTTCCTGTTCTTTTCTCCTCTCTGTTAATCCCGCCTATACTTCCTGCCTAGCCACTGGCCAATCAGTGTTTTATTTATTGACCAATCAGAGCAACACATTTGCCATACAGAACATCCCACAGCATTTACCCAAGTATCTATCCCAGAGTGTGAGCCAAGTCCTCGGGTGACAGACCAGGCCCTCCCTCTGTGGGGGTCCGAGGCTCCTGTTACCTCTGCCCTCCCCATATCCACCTTCCATATCCACCCTCCGCTCTTGTAACCTCCCTGCTAAAAGAAAATAAATGAAAAATAAATAAAACAAAACAAAAAAGAAAAAATCATCTCGCCGACCCCTCTGGGAACGACCTGCTCCCCTCTCAGCCGCAGCCTTCTCTCCCTCCTGTCACAGCCGTGTGACGCCAGTTGCTCTGCGCATGTGCCATTCTGCTCCTCCATCTTTCCGGCCTCGCTGTCACGGATTTGTTCAGTGTAGAGGCGCTGGAAGCTGCGGTGGGTCACACAATACACCCTTTTCGTGCAAACAGCTTTACTTGCAAATGTTCATTGCGATGAGTCGTTGGTTTGGTTCAAGGCCTCTGGCTTCTGCTGGTACACCATCAATGCTGGACCCTCACTGAGACTCCTCTCAGATACCCTGCTGTTGTCCTGAGTCATGGAGGTCCTGCAGCTACGGTTCTGCAGGACCAGTTCCTTCACGTGCTCCAGTAGCTCATAGATGGGGTGGATGTTGGGGTGGGCCAACTCCTAGCCCTGAATCTGGGTCTGGGTGATAGCTGAGTTGGTCAGCCCGCCAGCTCTCCCATGCCCACACCATTGGGGCCAGCTCTCACACACTGTCCAGGTGAGGGGCAGAGCCAGCTTTGGAGGGCACGCTTAACCATGGAGCCACCTCATCATTGTGGATTTTACTTGCTTTCAATCTACCTTCCCTTTAGAAAAAAGCACCCCTCCCTCATTCTCCATTTCAGTAGTTTGGAAAGGTCTTACCATAGCCCCAGAGCCAGGCTTGAAAACATGGTCCAGGCTAATCAGTTAATTCCATCCTCTTGGCAAGATGTAGCTCAGGGATGGTAAAGTCCCAGGTTTGTGTCACTGGAGGCATTTTCCAGAATTTCTGCTCAACTCTTCAGACCGAAAGCCCCTTTCTCACTGTTCCTGAGAGGAACAGGATGGAAGTCTGAGCTGCTCATAGCATCTTATCCCTAGAAGGGAACAGCTGGAGGGAGGCAGATCTCCACCAAATCCCTGTGCAAAATCCTTCAGGCCAGACTGTGGAGAGTCCAGAGGCTTTCCCTAATGGACCATATGGGAAAGTGCTGCTTTTGTCTAGGCTTGATGCTCAGCCAGTGCACAGGAGGACCTGGAGGGCCGTTGTTGACAAGGATTCAGCCTTCGGGTGTTTATACCCTTATCCACATCTGCACTGCTAGGCTGGTTGTCTCCCTTCAGAGGTCTTTTGGTTCTGCCTCACCCCAGCCTTTCCAGGTACCCCTGCACACCTGCTCTCAAGAGAAGGGAACCTTAAAGCCACTTCCCCACTAAACTCAGCAGCCAGGAGTTTCCAGTTTTGTACCCCTAAAGTGTTCCACGCCTGTAAAGGCAGGGGCTTCCTGTTCAGGAGACATGATTTTCCTGTCTCTGTTGATTAACCTGCAGTGAGCCAGAGCTGTCTTCTGCATTGCCCTTTGCACAGGCCATCATAGGAGGTAAGGGTCTTTTAACCTCCTTGGGGCTTGTCCCTTTCTTTTCTCTTCTTTTCTTTTCTCTTCTTTTCTTCTCTCTTCTTTTCTTTTCTTTTCTTTTCTTTTCTTTTCTTTTCTTTTCTTTTCTTTTCTTTTCTTTTCTTTTCTTTTTTCTTTGAGACAGGGTCTCCTGTAGCCTAGGATGGCCTTGAACTCACTGTGTAGCCAAGGATGATCTTGAACTGATTCCCCTGTCTCCACCTGAGTGCTGGGATTCCAGGCATGCACCAATACACCTAATTTATACAGTGCTAGGAATGGAAGCCAGAGCTCTGTGGGTGCTGGGTGAGCGCTCTACCAGCGGAATGCCAGCCTCAGCACTGACCTACGTTATCACATGGGTGTCTAGCCTATTGCTTTCCACTGTGCGCATTGGGTAGCATCCCTTCCTTCCTTCCTTCTGTATTTTATTTGTCCCGTCCCTCAGGCTGAGTACCCAGATTGCCATGAATGCAAATAATGTCTTAATGAACCCCCTCTCTCATGACTTGTAAATCCATGGGGGGGTTCCTCGGGGACATTTACACACCCAGAATTAGGACGCACTTAGTTAACTAGGAAATGGCGAATTACCCACTGCAAGCTTGAACTGGTCTTCCCTTTTCTCCAATCATGTCGAAGGAACACATGGGACAACTCTCAGGATTATCATCCAATTTAGTTATGTACTCACGTAACAACTCAGTCATATAATGTGATAACGAACCATTTTAGTTATGTAATATGATACGGTATTTCTTTAATATTCTCTCTCTCCTCACCTGTCCCTTCCTCTTCTCCTTCTCTTCCCCTTCCTCTCTCCTTCTTTTACGTTGTCATGACAAGGATGGGACCCATCAACTTGCACACAGTGGGCAAGCACTCTACCATGAACCTATACCTCAATGCTCATTAATATTTTGATTTATATTTTTATGATTCTCATTAGTTTGATCATCTGTACCTATATTTTGATCCATGCCCGTGTTTGTACACTCTTTAAGATCCTAGCCCCGAATCATTTGTTTCTGCTTTCTCTGCAGCTCTCAGAGCCCAGCAGGTGTGGAGTGGTGGTTTAGGGAAAGGTCAGTGTGGCTCTTACATGAGCTTCTAGATTTCAGGGCCTACTTTCTCTCTACACACCTGTAGGTGTTCGTCTTTACCTGTTCAGAACACAGGTGTAAATCACTGCCCTCCTGAAAAAGACTGAGGAACCAGAGATCACTTTGTCAATGGAACAGAGGAATGAGATATCATCTATTGTAAAATACATACTGGAGTGTTTTTTCCTTCTCCATTTCTGGTGTGTGTGTGTGTGTGTGTGTGTGTGTGTGTGTGTACATAAGTCTTCATCATTCTTCCACCTTATTCTTTGAAGTAGCATCTCTCACTCAAACCCAAAGCTTGCCAATATGGCTAGTCTTGCTAGCTAGCTTGCTCTGATGGAATTACAGGCAAGCTGCCACACCCACTAGGCATTTATGTGCGTTCGTTCTGGGAATCCAAACCCCAGTCCTTAAGCATATGTGGCAAGTGATTTAACCACTGAGCCATCTCCCCAAATCCTTCCAGTAGCATCTTAAATACTCTTCCATGCATCCAAACATCTGATCTTCTCTTAATACCACCCCAATTCTTGTGTGTGTGTGTGTCTGTGTGTATCTTTGTGTGTGTCTGTGTGTATCTTTGTATGTGTATGTGTGTGTCTCTGTGTGTCTCTGTGTGTGTATGTGTGTGTTTGTGTGTGTACAAGTGCACACACCTGTGGAGACCAGAGGACAATCTCAAGTGTCATCCCTTGGCTGTCACCACCTTGTCTTGCTGAGACAAGGTCTCTCACTGAGCCTGGAGCTCACTGATTTGGCCCCTCTTGCCAGCAAGTTTCAGAGATCTGTTTACCTCAGCCACCCTCTGTAACCATGCCTTGCTTTTTAAATGTGGGCTCTGGGAATCGAACTCAGGTTCTCATGCTTATGAGGCACACACTTTACCAGCTAAACTCTGTCCCAGTCCCTGGGCTATTTTTATTTTTTAACTACTGGCAACAACTTTACTGACTTAGCTATCATTCAGCTGTATTTCTCTGCTTTTGAGCTGAAAACCCGAATCTCAGTGAATGGTAAATGTCAGGAATCTTCTAGATTGAATGTTAGAAAGGAAATGCTTCCCCTGCATCCTTTGAAGGTCAAGGTCTCAATGTGACAAAACTGATCTACATTTCTAGATGATGGGACATTCCCAGTGCAAGTCTATACCCATACCCACAGATGCCTAGACAGGGCTAGGGGTCCATCTCTAAAGTCTTAACTACCACCCAGCCACACCATATATATTTATTTTCCTTCCTTCTAGATTTTGGACACACTGAAGACACAGATTCTGTCCTATTCAATTCTTATTTTATTCTGTTCGGCAAGGTATTTGCCACATGGTGGGTGAACACATGGGAGCAATATTGATTGAGTACCCACCGGCTGTATACCATGCCAAACACTAGGAATGCACAGGAAGTAAGGTGAAGTTTAACTAGAAAATCGTGTGGAGAGACTAAGGTTGTGTTTCGGTTGGCAGAGTATGGATGAAGCCCTGGGTTCCATCCCTAGCACCATGTAAACTGGGAAACGTGGTGTCTATCTGCAGTCTCAGCACCTGAGAGATGAGGGAAGAAAATTGGTGCTGGAGAGAGGATTCCACAGTTGAAAGCACTCAGTGCTCTTCCAGATGACCCGGGTTTCATTCCTAGCACTCATCTCGAGTTTAGGCATCTCGAGTTTCAGGAGATCCAGTACCCTCTTGTGGTCTCCATTGGCACTGCACTCATATACACAAACCCACACACAGATACTCACATGTATTCAAGACTCAGCAATTGAGAGTGCTTACAGTGCTCCCAGAGGATCTGAATTTGGTTCTCAGCACCCATGTTGGTGGCTCATAACTGCCTATAACTCTGTCTCCAGGGGATCTGATGCCCTCTTCTGGTTTCCTAGAATTTCTGCACACATGTGGCACACACACACACACACACACACACACACACACACACACACTTGTGTGTGTGTGCCACATGTGTGCAAAAATCCTAGCAGAAAGCTGGCAGGCAAGCAGGCAGCATGGGCGAATTTGTTTCTGCCCTTGACTGTGGATGTTATGTGACTAGCTGCTTTGAG
Organism: Peromyscus aztecus; assembly: GCA_902168405.1. Classification (NCBI taxonomy): domain Eukaryota; kingdom Metazoa; phylum Chordata; class Mammalia; order Rodentia; family Cricetidae; genus Peromyscus; species Peromyscus aztecus. The sequence goes on from CABHPQ010000106.1 coordinate 51,470, forward strand.
TTCTGGCCTCTGTGACTTACCTCAACGATAGACTATAGCATAGAAGTATAAGCCAGGTAAACCCTTTCTCCTCTAAGCTGGTTGTGGTCAGGGTGTTTTGTCTCAGCAATAGAAAGGAAACCAGAACATCAGGCAAGCCTGCTGACCTAAGTTCTATCATTGGAATTTGTGGGGGAAGGCAAAAAACTGACTTTTGAAACTTTTCCTCTGGTCCCCACATGCATGGACGTGCATGTACACACAAATAACACTTTCGAAATTAACAATAACAACATGAGAAACAGGCATTACAGGCATGTGCCAGACCCCAGAGCACCGTTGTTGAGATTTTCAGGCTCTGTGCCCTGGAATAAGGGACTGGAGCAGGGATACATAGAGATAGGTAGAGACAGAGTTTATTAAGAAAGAAAAAGGCACTTTGGAGACTGAAGTAGGCTAGAGTGCTGAACTGCAGCTCAAAGGCCTTGGAGCAGCCTTCTCCTTCGTGGGTGGTTTACATAGCCCCGCCTCCCCCAGCATTTGGAGATTGGCACATAACAGGGTTGTTTTTTTTTTTTCTTTTGTACATGCGCTGTGTTTTTAAATGTAATTGGAGGTTGAGAGGGTTTCCAGTCTCCCTTTGTTATTGGCTTATTCCTATGTTGATCTTGATGTTTCTGGGAACTTCCTCTCTGCTCTACATCTCCTACGTGACAGGGACCTTGTCGCCATTCAGGTCAGACTGAGAAATACTGCAATATCTTCTACATGTCTCACAGGCATGAGAAGAGTCGAGAAGTGTGCTGCATCTGCCATTACATAGTCCACGGAAAAACAAGCACTAATTTGTTTGCTCTCGACTTTAAATACAGCCCTTACACAAAGGATTCTCCTTGAGGAATTGCTTCATAGTTGGTATTCAATCAAGTGAGACAAATCCGAGTCCCCTTGAAGAAATCCCCAGAGAGATTTTCTTATCTGAATAACAAACTTCAATAATATCTTTTCATTTTTATTTCACAGAACAGGCTTCTTTTATCTCTATTTGTCTCTGATCTTGAAGCGCTTACTCAATAACCACAGAACAAGTTCATTTAAATATATAACTCCTACTTTTGACATTCTTTAAAAAAAATGATTGGGCTAGTTGGCCTACATGCAATTTTCAACTCTTATCTACATGTAACCACCAAACAATATGGAAGAGGGTTTATTTAGTTGTTTTAAACAGGGTCTCCAGTATTCTGGGCTGGCTTCAAACTTCCTATCTATAGGTGTGAGTGGCCTTGGACTTTTTGCCTCCGCCTTCCAAGTGCTCAGCTTCTTTCCCCCTTTCTATTCAGTGCAAGACCCCAGACCACGGGACAGTGGTGCCTCTATTCATGGCAGGTCTTCCCATCTCAATGAGCTCAGCCTAGAAACTCCCTCGCAGACATGCCCAGAGGGTTGTTTCTGTGATGATTCTAAATCTCATCAAGTTGACAGTCAAGATTAACCATCATAGAAGCCTCGGTTGAGACCCTGGCTCTGGCCATCGTCTTCCTAAGGAGTGGCATCTGAGGCCTCCAGGAGTCCTTTGTGCCTGAGGTGCTTCTAGGCGGCTGACTCTGGGCTGGTGTCAGGCCATCAATTAGGCAGAAGGACAGAGGAAGTGAAGAGACCGTGATGAGGTCAGTAATTACACACCACAGTACAGCTGACCCCGAGAGCAGGTGGTGGTGGGAGAGAGTGACATTTCGGCCTCCGTCACTTGGGATTCATCTTCACCCTTGTGTGTAGGCCTGAGGGGGAGCTCACGGATCTGGAAGAGGCTGCCTGCACGGTTCTGTTAACAAGAAGGATGAAACCAGGAGTCTGGTTCTGCTCGCTTATAATCCCAGCACTCAGGAGGTGGAGGCAGGAGGATCAGAAGTTCAAGGCCAGCCTGGGATACATGAGATGCCACCTTGAAACAAGCAAACAAAAAAGGTAATGAGAAAGTACTGTGTTTAATCCAGAAGGCTATTTTCTTTCCCTTCCAGGTGCTGTTGTCTGGGCTGTAAAGTGCTTGCTTTAGAAGCACAAGGAAATGAACTTGACCCCAGAACCCGCGTAAGAAAAGCCAGATGTGGTGGGGGGTGGTGTGTGTGCCTGTAGGCTTGGTGGCCAACTACTTGGGGAGTTTGAGGCCAAAGAAAGATCCTGTCTCAAAAAAACAAGGTAGATGGCACTTGAGATGGCAGCTGAGGTTGTCATCTAGCCTCCACGTGTGTATAGACAGACAGACAGACAGACAGACAGACAGACAGACACACACACACACACACACACACACACACACACGCTTGTACTCATATGCACATGTGTAACTACACACATGAATATGCATACACACACAAAAATTGCTGTTATCATTGAAACTTATAACTCATGAGATTATACAACTGCTTGCATTTTTATTACATATTTAGTGCTTCTGTGGCATGGGCTCTTTGTTAAGTCCCTTGCAGTTGTCTCTTATTTATTTGAAAATTTATTTATTTATTTATTTATAATTTAATTTAATTTTATTTTACAATACCATTCAGTTCTACATATCAGCCACGGATTCCCCTGTTCTCCCCCCTCCCGGCACCCTCCCCTTCTCCCCAGCCCACCCCCCATTCCCACCTCCTCCAGGGCAAAGCCTCCCCCCGAGGACTGAGATCAACCTGGTAGACTCAGTCCAGGCAGGGCCAGTCCCCTCCTTCTAGGCCGAGCCAAGCGACCCTGCATAAGCCCCAGGTTTCAAACAGCCAACTCATGCAATGAGCACAGGACACGGTCCCACTGCCTGGATGCCTCCCAAACAGATCAAGGCAATCAACTGTCTCACCCATTCAGAGGGCCTGATCCAGTTGGGGGCCCCTCAGCCATTGGTTCATAGTTCATGTGTTTCCATTCATTTGGCTATTTGTCCCTGTGCTTTATCCAACCTTGGTCTCAACAATTCTCGCTCATATGAAAATTTATTTTTATTATTTTAAATCGTGTGTATGTCTTAGGGGATGTATATATGTGTGTAAGGCACCTGCAGAGGCCAGAGGCTCCCCTGGAGTTGGAGTTACAGGTGGTTGTGAGCTGCCTGATGAGATCTGCACTCTGGTCCTCTGGAGGAGCAGTATGTGCTCCTCACCACTGAGACCTCCAGCCTCTCATTTATTTACTTATTTGGGTGGGCATGCACATGCCAGGGTGTGAGGGTCAGAGGACAACTTGGAGTTGGCTCTTTCCTTCCACCACATGGGTCCCAGGGGTTGAACTCAGATCATCAGGCTTGGCCACTGGTCTCACCCACTGAGGCATCTTATTGACCCATGTTTCTTTCCTAATAACTGTATCTACAGAGGTAGTGATTTTTACAGTGAAACCCACTATTGTGTCTAATTACTATATGATATAGATAGATATTTTAAAGAAACCTGATCTAGTGACTTTGATGAAAATTCTCTCATCCTACCCACCCCATAGTATATTGGGGAAAAAAAAAGTTTTGTGGCTTTTGTATGAACCAGTGGGAAGAAATGAAAGTTGAGGGGGAGGCCCCAGGAGCTGTGCTGAGCACCTCAGCCCCAAGTGTCACTGGACAGGCAGGGAGCTAGTCAGATACTTCCCTATGCTAGTGATTCTCCATTTCGGCCTGGTGCTTGGGAGGCACCAAGCTCTGACAGAAGCAGTTTCTCTTCCCTTTTTTATTTGGACACTCACTTCTTTGAAGACCAAGGGCTTGAGGTAAGGTTTCAAGTGAAAAGATAAAATATCTCAACCCCCTCAGGCGCCAATGATCCACCCCTTCATGCGAACAGCTTTCATTCCTGGTTTATACACAAGCCATGAGCTTTTCTCTTTCAATATGCTATCTGTGGGGCGGGCGGGGGATGGGCTCTCATTCGCCAGCTCAGACTTCTTTTTCTTTAAATTAGCATCTATTCACTGTGCACAGGAGTGTCCGTTTTTGTACATGTACGTAGTGCATTTTGATCATATTCACCCCGTTACCTGCTTTTGTTTTCCTCCTCCTCCTGTTGTTGGTGAACCCCCTTTTTCTTCTTAACTAGTTTCCCCTTTTTTCAACCCAATGAGTTTAATTAAAATCACTCAGAGAAGCATGGGCAACTTGCCAGTGACTACACCACTATAGAAAATGTCTCTCCCCAGATTGAACCTGGTAACAAAGGAAAGTTAAGGGGAGGGGGCATAAACAAACTGACTTTTTGCAGGAAAGTTGGCTATCCTTAAAAACCGTTAGAGAGTCTGTCAGCCAGAATATCCCCCTCCTTTCCACCTTATTTGCAGATTATGTGAGGAATACATCCTCCCAACATTGACGTGTGGTCCCCGGAGCCATCAATTTCTTGACAGCATCTCTACCAGCTAAGGATGCTGGTCATGCATTCCCGAACACAGAGGCATTAGAATGAGATGCTGCTTGCAGGAGAGAGGCACAGGGATATATTTTCTAAAGAACATTCATCTCCTTTGGAAATAAGGCAATTTGGCTTTCTACCTGGGCTCGGAATGAGATAATATTGCAGGCCGGAGAGACGTGGAATGAAAGCGGCAATTGTGAAGTGTTGTTGGCAGGCTTTTCATTTTTACCCTGAGCCAGGCATATATTTATCTGCATTGTTCAAGTGTGGGTGTTGTTTACAAGGAAGTAAGGAGGCTTAGTCAGCTCTCTTGGCTGGGGAAACACCGCTCCCTTATCAGGAGTCCAAAAACACTTTGAGAGTCCAAATTAGTCCACGCTTACTGCTTTAGTGCGTGTGTTCATTTGGGCACACATTTCCAAGTACGTGCCTGTCCATGTGGACGGCAGAGGTCATTGAGGGGCACCTTCCTCAATCACTGTACATGTTGTTTACTTTTTATTTATTTCGTTTGTGTATTCATGTGATATCAGTGTGTATGTATGTGCAGGTTCATAAGGTATGTGAGTGCATGTGAATACACATTTGTGGATACACACGCACATACACATGCGCACACACACACACACACACACACACACACACACACACACTGATGTAGAGGTCTGAAGCTGACATCAAACGACCGTGATCATGTTCTACTTTATTTATGGAGGCAGGGTCTCTCACTGAACCTAGAACTCTAGCTAGTGAGCTTATCCCAGGTATCCCCTTTCTCCATGTTCAGAGTGCCGGCATTGAGGGTGTCTGCCACGTTTTCTTGGCGTTTGCATGAATTTGAGGGACCCAGACTCTTACCCTTACTACTGTTGTGAAACTTTATGCATCTAGCCGTCTCCTTAGCCCCACCTCAGTTTCTGAAACTTAACTTGGGGCTTTCTGATTGGGCTAGAATGGTGGCCAGTAAACTCTAGGGATCCCCACACCAGGTCTGTGCGGTGTTCATGTTTCTCTGTGGGTGCTAGAGATCGGCTGCTGAGCTAGTACCTCACTACTGTGGAATCACTGGCGTTTGCTTTGCAAGGTGGAAATATCAGGTGGCAGGTACTACATGGCTGTGATGTCACAGTGCACACATTATGTTTCAATCGTCTGGAATTGAGATGGCAGTAAAGTCTATCCTTGGAGGATTTTTATCCACAAAACTTTGCTTGGCTTTTCCTTCCCGTGAAACAGAAGTGGGCGTCGTGATTTTGGAGATGGGTGATAGTGGCTTTTATTTCTTCTTCGCTGTGGACAATAACAGTGAGCACACACTATTCTCCACCTAAGCATTCATCTCTCGAGCGATGAGTCTTAATTGGCAGGCTAAAGCTTAAAGCTGAGAGCCCCATCGCTCTCAGAACACCACCCGTACACGCTGGAAAGGGAACAGGAAGGGACTTGAAATCTTCCCTTGCGCTTTTCAGCCAAACTAGCCCAGGCTTTTCAACTGGAAGTTTTTATTGGGGAGAATGTTATTGGAGGGAAGACACAAAGTCAACAGGCAAGGGACTTTGGAGGTGGTAACAAGACAGGGCTCCTCCGTGCTCACAAATCCTCGGCAACCAGATAGCAGCCCTCCTCATTTATAAACAGTCAACAAAGCCACTGCAGGTGACGGTTGCTGATGCTACAGAGGCCTCTCAGATGGCCAGGCCCCTGCAACCTTATTCAGCACCTCATTAAAGCAATTTCAGAATCAATTCCCGATTTGACAAGCCGTCAGTACATTGTTGCTTCTCGATGATGGGAGTGACATGTTAACGGCAATTAGACTTCCGTGCGCACACGTGGGAGCCCGTTCAGCATATTCTTGATTAGAAGAGCCCAAAATGCGTTATTATAATCATCTAACCTGGGGTCATGGACACATGCTCTGTGATCTCTGCCTCTGTCACAGGCCCCTCAGTGAAATCCCAACCATTGTCCGTAGAGATTAAAAGGAAGTGCTTACCCCAGATGCGATATTGGAAAATCAAAGGTCAGAGTACAGCTCGTGGTAGCCTCCATGTTTTTTAATACAAGTGATGGAAGCAATCAGATTAGCATGAAGGGATATTGCTGCTTCTAACAGATGGAGCGGGATTCTTATGCAAATGAGGAGGACAGGCTAAATAATTTGTTGGTAGCATTCTGGGGCCAGCAGTGGGATGCTCTTGCTGGGGCTGGTTTGTGCTCAGACAAGGTGATAGCAGAGGCTGGGCTCCCGTTAAGCAACCCTTCATATCATGGAAACTACTTCCTTCTTCTTCTGTGTGTGTGTGTGTGTGTGTGTGTGTGAAGGCCAGAGGACAACCTCAGCTGTTGTACCACAGGCACCATCTGCCTTGGTTTTTTGAGACCAAGTCTCTCATTGGTCTGGAACTTACCTAGTTAGTTACATTGGATGGCTAGTGAGCTCCAGGGGATCCACCTGCCTCTGCCCCTCTAAAGATGGGATTACAAGCATGCAGTAGCATGTCTGGATTTTTTGGGAAATGTACACTCTTAGGATTGAACTCATGTCCTCTTGATTGCATAGGGAGCATTTCACTGACTGAACCATCTCTCCAGCTCCTGCTCCCTTTAATAAAATCAGTCTCCTCTGTTTGGAGTGGGTCTCTTTAGCCATCTCTATTTGGGCAGTGGGGTGCTCAGTGGGAGCTGTTTTTCTTTCTGCTTCTGCAATAGTATAAAGTCATCTGAGTTTCCTAAGACTCAGTCAACAGATGACATCCAAATAAGCCTCAACTCTCATTGGATCCCATTTATTTCCAGGTTTCTATTTGGATGGTTATCGTTGTTTTTCGGGTACTAGTAGGAGAACCTTGGGCCTTGAGAACACAAAGAAATCACTCTATCACAAATTGCATCTTCCGTCTGAGATGCATGCCTTGTGCACGGCAGGCAAGTGCATTACCACAGAGCTACACCCTCAATCTTAGATGACTACAATTTTCGAGTGGTTTGGTGTCTAGTGACCAGTGTGGCTAACACTCATATCTTATAAAAGGCCTTCAAGTGAGGACTTAAAATACTTTTTAAAAGATTGATTTATTTTGCTTTATGTGTCTGGGTGTTTTGCCTGCATTTCTGTGCATGCACCACGTGTGTGCACAGTGCCCATGGAGGTCAGAAGAGGGTATAGGATTCTGTAACTGGCACTGTAGATGGTGGTAGACCACCATGTAGGAACTGGGAATCAAACCCGAGTCTTCTGCAAGAACGAGTCTTATTCATTATTGAGTTATCTCTCCAGCCCTGTGAGAACTTTTCCTAAAATTCCAACTTTGACAGGCTCCAGGATTAGTTGCTCTGGGTCTCCCCAGCTGGATCCCTCCTGGCTAACATTGCCCTATACCCTCTCTTCAACAAAAACTGATGTCCACTCAATGGGGCTATATTACACCCCAAAGTCGTGAACTCTTCAAGAATGTGATTTCAAAGTTGTGAATTCTTCAAGAGAAAATGTGAGCAGGCTAACTGAAGGAATGAGTTACCAAATATAAAATTACCTATTAATTCATATCCCCAAGATTACGGATTGTATATATTATTGATCAGCCTGTTTAATTTTTATTTATTATTGTTATCATTTTTATTCATGTATGATGTGAGCATGTAGGCTCAAGAGTGCCATGGTGTGCATGGCATGTGGAGGTCAACTTTTGGAAATTCTAGGGATAGAGGTTAGGTGATCAGGCTCTCATGGGAAGCTCTTTTACCTGATGAACTATCTCACTTGCCCTGATCAGCCTACTTAAAAATGGAAATAAGGCTGGCAAGATTGCTCAGTGGGTAAAGGTGCTTGCTTGTAGCACCATTCTGGTGACGTGAATTTTATCCTCCATTAAAGTGGAAGGTGATGACCAGCTTCATAAAGCTGCCTCTGACCTCCACATGCATGCCAAGGCATAGATGTTCTTCCTCCATAGCACTGAATGAAAAAACATTTCAAAAGATAATACATATTTAAAAAGAATAGTAGAAATGGCCTTCAACCTGGCTGTCCATACCTGCCTCCTTTCTGCTTCTCTCCAGTGCTCATCACTACTGACATATTTATTATATTTGCCTATCTCTCTCACTAGGAAATAGATCCATGAAGGTAACAACTTTTTAACCCTGTGTCTCCAGAAGACAGTTATAACAGAGCCCCTGATGTACTGTGTTCTAGATAATTGTTGAATCAGAGAAAGAGCATCTCAGACATAAGTGAGACAAATGATGTGCTTTTATCTTGGTTGAGAAGTACAGCCACTGACTTACGGGTGCCAGTGGTGGGAAATGCAGCATTTCAAAACTGGGCAGGTCTTCAGGGCTCATTTAGTGTCACTTGTCATTTTCAGAACAAGTCACTTTGGAAATATAAAACCGGTGGCAGACCCAGAACTAAAATTCTTTATCTGGGAGTCTTCTCAACTCATTTCCCGAGTACTTCGAGTACTTCGTATGACCAGATCTAGGGATATCTTTCCTCATTCAGCTTTCTGTGGAAGGTCTTAGAACCCCACCACTGGGCTGCTGTTGTTCTTCACTCCTGCTGTGGGCTGCTTCCTGATTGGCTGGCTACAGGGGATTTAGAGGGTCCCTGTTGTTTTAGGGGAAAGGTATGTAGTGAGGAAGGGAGTTTGCTAGCAGGGACTTTTGAGACAGTCTGGAGTCTGGCTCTTTAATGGCTTCCCTTCAGCATTTGTTTCTAAAGCCAGAGCATCAAAGACAAGCACCGTCTGAAATTCCCCAGCCCTTCATAGTTGGGAAAGCCTGGTGCACACCCCCAAGACACCATTTGTTGCCTTCACTGGGTTCAGATAAGCAGGAAGTGGCTTCTGGGAAGATAAACGAGCAAATCTGCAGAGGCTGTGCTCAGGGCTTGCATTTTTTTTCTTATTGATTAAATGTAACTTTATTATTAAGTTCCAAACAATGACATGGATTACTCCATGTAAATTTAGAAGCACTCCCATTTTTTAAAAAAAGTTTTATTATCGTATGTTAATAGTACATAGTAATGGTTTTCATTATGATCAATGGATATCAATAGAGATTATTCCCGCTTTTGTTTTGAGACAGGGTCTTACGTATCCCAGGCTGACCTTGAACTTCAAATTTTTCTGCCTCTACATTTCAAATGCTGGGATTGCAGGTGTGTGACACCATGAATGATTATGTGTTGCTGGGGATGGAACCCAGGGCTTCTGCAAGCTAAGCAGGCACTTTAGCCACACCCCCAACCCTTGATTGAGATTTTTCTAGGACTAAATTTAACTTTGAAAGTTAATGACTGCTACCCAGGAAGACTCAAAGATAACCAGGCAATTAAACTCCAAGTGTTCATCATCTGATTTTTCCATCTTTTCTATGGTATCCGCCTAGCAATTAAACAATCAATAGTTATCCTGTAAGTGGTGAGTGAACCCATGAAATCTATGACCTGGAAAATCAGCCATTACATGAGTGGACATGTTAAATGATCTGGAAATGATCGGAGCCATCAAATGCCCGCTCGTGGGCAGGTAGGGCTGCTTCTTCCCTTTGACACATCTGTGGAGGTCCCACTCTGGGATCACTGAGTAACTCTTCAGGCTGAGACTTGGCCCCACAGGCAGGACATTCCACATGGGGTCTGGAGACATCTGCAGCAGCAACTTCTTCCAGGCTGTGGGCCACTAAGACCTGCTCAGTAAAAATTCTGTAATTGGGGGCTGGGAGAGGTAACTCATTTGGTAAAGCACTTGCTGTCCAAGAATGGGAACCCGTGTTTGAAATTTCGTCAGTACCCAAATGTAAAGCTAGGTGTGATGGTATATGCTTAGAATCCCAGCACTGGGGAGACTGACAGATGGGTTACTGGGATTCACTGCCAGACACATAATATACTTGGGGAATCCCAGGTTCGAGAGATTCTGTCTTAAGAAACTAGGTGGCATTGGCAAATTTTAACCAAAATCTGTCTAGATGCAACTTATGCACAGATCTCTGACTACTAGATACATCAATATATAAAAGTCAGGAATTGCTTCAATAAAGGAACATGAAGATTTAATCTAAAAAATTAAAGGAACAAGAAGACTTAATTAAAAAATAAAGGAACATGAAGATTTAATGAAAAAAAAAAAAACAACTCAAGGTAGATAATTCTTGAGAAATGAAACCTCAGGTTGACCTTTAGCCTCCACATGGAAGCCTACAAATGCATGCACATACATATGTGCCCACATAACCCCTACAAGCAGCCACATGAACATGTACATACACCTGCCCATGTATACCTGCACACATGTGTAGATACAAACAATTCCATACTTTATTTCCAGGGTGTGCGATTAAATGTGGGCAAGTGTGTCGGAGTGGTCACTTGAGTTGGCTGCTCAGGGCAAAGATGGACATGCATCTTTAAGACCTCCTTGCAAAGATAAGTTTCAACAAAGACAAATATTTGGGCCTTGGGCCTTGGGAAACCGGGGGATTCCCTGCCCTGCTAACATCAGTGTGGGCTGATTTTGTCCAGGAGAGGGCAACTCTTGCTTATCCTTGCATGCTTTCCAAATCCATAGTTTGGACTGTGAGATGACGTAGCAGGTATCCACATGTGTGCTGTGCCATGCCCATGACTCTACCCCCTTCCATGCAAACACAGATACATAAATAAATTTTAAAAAGGTAGTTAATGCCGCGATTATTAATTCAGAATAGAGGGAGGGGTAATGCCCTTTTCTGTTCTTCAAGTGCTTGTGTCTTTGCTGGAGATTCAGGATGGACATGAAGCACAGAGGAGGGGGAAGAGAAAAGGTTAAAGTTGGCCTCAGAAAGTTTGTGCTTGCTGGGAGTGGGCAGGAGCAGAGGTGAACCTTGGGTGTCATTCCTCAGGGGTCGCTCACCTTGTTTTCTGAGATGGAACCTGTCCTTGCATCTCAGCTTGCTGCTTGGCTGGGTGGCTGGAGGAAGCCCCGGGATCGTCTTAGGACCACCTTCCAGGGATTCCACCTGGTGGGGTTAAAACACATGCCACTCTGTCTGGCTTTTAACAAGGGTCCTGGTGACTGAACTCGGATTCTTTGGCTTGCACATCAAGTATTTTACTGATTGAGCCGTTACCCCAGCTGCTCTCAGAAGGCTTTAGGCATGGATTCAGTTCTGCATTTGAGGATGTGATCAGCATCTGTTTTTTTTTTTTTTTTTGTCCCCCAGAGAGGGATCTTAGAACTGAGAGAGAGGACAGGCTTTGGAGCTGGCAGGCTCACAGTAACGCTAGGACAGAGAAATGATTCGTGATCTTGTTTGTATTCTGTTACCTTCCTACCAAATAGGGATAATGTAAGCTATTGAAGGTTTATGTGAGGCCTGGGGAGATGGTTCAGTTGGCAAGAGCTTGTTGAACAAGTGTGTGGATCTGAGTTTGATACCTAGAACTCTGGGAGTAAAGGGCGGGTGGATATGTGTCTGTCTGTCTTCTCCCAGCACTGGGATTACAAGCATGCACCACCACGTTGGGCTGTGTGAGTATGTGTGTGTGTGTGTGTGTGTGTGTGTGTATGTGTGTGTGTGTATATGTGTGTGTGTGTATATGTGTGTGTGTGTGTGTGTGTATGTGTGTGTGTGTGTGTATGTATGTGTGTGTGTGTGTGTAGACTCCTGGGAGTGAACTCAGGTCCTGATGCTTGCACAGCAATCTCTATTCTGACTGAATCATTTCTCTAGTCTGCGGATTTTTGATTTGTTTGGATTTTCACAGGGTCAGCAAATGTCCAAAAGTGACTTTAGCAATTGCATTCATGGTGACCAGTTGGTGTCATAAATGAATATTGTGTTGACATGTTTCATTTATTGGGTGCTTTTTACAACTTAAAAAGCACCTTTGAATACACCCTCTTCTCAAAAACCAGCTCTGCAGTGATTACCAGCCCATTATGAAGATGAGGTCAAGGAAGCTCAGGTCAGTCAGCTAGACAGTAAGCCTTACAGGTAAGAGCCACTTGCCTTCTCTCCTGTCCTGTTTCATCCTCCTTCAGGAGACGGAGATGTATAGATGCTGCTATGCTGTTGCATTTACAAGACCATAAGAGAACCCCTTGGGACCCCTGAGCAACATGGAGTGTATCATCAGGAGTATCATTCAGCCGCCAGGGTTGGAAATCCCCATGCTCGGCAGACTGACAGCCAATACTGTTCATTCCCTGAGAAGTTCTGACTGCGGGTCTCCTGGTAGGGTATAACAAACCTCAGGCCCACGTTTTCAGACAACTGTTGTGGCCACAGAAGTTCCCCATGATAGTTGGTAAATCTTTGTCGAGTCTGTTTTGATGCTGTGTGGGCAGCTGGGTTTCACCAGGAGGGCACCGAAAGTGCCAGCCTCAGACAGTCCAAACCCAGAGCCAGGGGATCCCCATGTCTTCCTTCCCTCCCTCCTGCTTGGCTTCATAGCTCCCTCTACGTGACTTGTAAGATCTGATAAAATGCTGACATTTATACATGCTGTTTTAGTCGGAAGCTTTGCCAAGATCTTTGAGATGTGTTCCTTTTAACTGCATACAACCCTGCTTTCCAAACTTCAGCCAGATCCTATGCAAAGGGGAATCCAAAGTGGATCCTCGAGGTTCTGAAAATACAGATCAGACATGCAGCGGCATGGCCGGTGGGATCATTTGCTTTCCTGAGTGATTTCTGCAACTAATCCTGAGAAATAAAGGAAGAATATAGTTCAAGAAAACTGGATGGGAGAAAATAAATGTCTATTTTTTTATTGATCAATGAGTCCCTGTTTTCAAAAGAAATTACTGACCCTTATTGGTTTCATGAACTTAAAAAAAAAAAGAAGAGGAAGAGGAAGAGGATTGTGTCCAGTTGGTAAAGGGCTACGCACACAAGTATTTGGAGCTGGGCCTAATATGCCAACACTCACGTTAAAACAAAAAATATGGGGTTGTGATGCATACCATGCCCATAATCCCAGCACTGTAGAACTGTAGTCAGGAGGAGCCTGGAGCCTTGGCCAGTCAGTCAATCCAAACCTAAACCAGCAGCTCCAAGTTCAGCGAAATACCATTTAAAAAAAATAAGGTAGAGAGTGATTGAGACACCTGATGTCAACTTTTGGCCTCCACCTACTTGTATGCTCATGTGCACACATATGAACATGTGCACACACATACATGCATAAAAGCAAGGAAGGAAGGATGAGAGAAAGAAACCAAAAAGAAAGAAGGAAGGAAGGAGGGAGAGAGCGAAGAGCTGCTTCCCTTTGTGTGTAGACTGCTGGCAGCTAGGCTCAGAGCCATGACTTGGGGAGCCTAGCCAGATGGCTTCATAAGCACATTCCCTGGGCAGCACGGGTTTGGATGTTCCATGACGATGAAGAGCACAGGCCTGAAGCTGGGATATCTCTTTAAAGATGAGGACCAGCTATAGGGAAGTCACGCATTTGACTGTGTGTTTAAGAAGGTCACATGCAGAGACTCTTGTATCGGGCTGTTAGCCCCCACAGAAGACCTCACAACATACATTTCAAGCACCCATGAAACTCAGATAGATACATCCTGTTTTCTTTTTTCCAGCCTTTCAAAAGTGGTATTCAATACTTGAGAAAAACCTCAAAGCTTTAAGCTGGTACCAGCCGGCCCAATTTAAGGTCAGGTTTTGCATAGACGATTCAGACAGGAAACAGACTGGCGTCAAAGCAGCCAGGAGGGTAGTGAAACAATACCACTCTGTCCACAAACTGCACGCTGAGATGTGCTATGTCATCTGCTGGTAACTTGGTTTTCCTTTAGCAGTTTCATTTGTGAAAGTAACTGCTGTGCTTTAGCACGGCCCCAGTGACAGCTGTAATCCCTCAGAATGAGACACTTCGCTTTGTAACCTGGAGTCCATTCTCGGTTAGGACCGCGCTGTGGGGAACATGAGTAGATAGTGCAACTTCTAGTTAAAACAGAGTACAGTCTCTTCTCTCCTTGGTGTGTGTGTGTGTGTGTGTGTGTGTGTGTGTGTGTGTGTATGGGCATGTGCCTGTACATGCATATTTAAGCATGTGTGTGGAGGCCAGAAGACAAGCTCAGCTGCTCCTCAGGTACTATCCACCTTGTTTGTTTGAGACAGCGTCTCTCACTGAACTTGGAGTTCATCAAGTAGGCTAGGCTCGCTGGCTAGTGATAAGTTTTAGGCCTCTTGAAGGAAGGCCTCTCCGCCCTCGCAAAAAAAAATGAATCAGACTGAATTGGAAAGCCCAGGTTTAATGGATAAAGCACTCCTGGGCAATTCCCCAGCCGTAGAGAGGAGATGGACTCGAGACTGGAAGAACCAGAGTCTGTTTTCTGGGATGCTGCTTATATATCCCCTGTGGAAGTCGTCCTGAGTCTCTCTGGGGGAGGAGCTGTGTTTGGTGGGCTTTGAAAGGGTGGGTTTAGGGAAAGAGATGGGAAAGGGAGCCGAGGTGGATCTTCCACCAGACTCCTTCCAAACAGTTAGTCCCAGGGACCCACCGGTGCCTGCTTCTCCAGTGCTGGGAACTGCAGGTCCAGGCTGTGCATGGCTTTCTACATGGGTCCCAGGGATTGGACTTAGATCCTTTTCCTTATGTGCCAAGTACTTCACCAGAGTCACCGTCCCCAGTCCCAGTCTCTCCTTTCCAAAGGAGCTGTCCACAGGAAACTGTCGCTGTCTTTCTGGGGAGGCTAGGAGGCAGAGCTGCAGGGTGTCTTCATTGTGAGGCTTCTGTGGGTTTATGTCCCCAGACCATCATTCATCTCTGACAAGCCTGTGGGCTGGCCTGTTAAATTTTAAACTGTTGAATTTTCATAATCTGTTTATGAATGAATATGTCCCCCACTGGCTATGACTCAGGAGACACAGGGAGTGATCTGGAAAAGAGGATGATTTATTGTTGTGGAATATTATTTTAAGGTGTGTTACTTTTGTTTATGTCACATTTGTTTAACCCTGTGAAGCTGTGTTACTGTGCCTGTCTAAAACACCTGATGGTTTAATGAAGAGCTGAACAGCCAATGGCAAGGCAGGAGAGAGAAATTGGCAGCAGAGAGAATATACAGAAGGAGAAATCTGGGAGGAGAGGAAGAAGGAACAAGAGAAGGAGGAGGACACAAGGGATCAGCCACCCAGCTACACACCAAGCCATGGAGTAAGAAACAAAGAAAGGTATACAGAAACAGAGAAAGATAAAAGCTAAAAGCTAAACGGGGTAATTTAAGTTAGAGAAAGCTGACTAGAAACAAGCCAAGCTAAGGCCAGGCATTTATAAGTGATAACAAGTCTCACTGTGTGTGTTTTATTTGGGAGCCAGGTGGTAGGCCCCTCCAGAGAGCAAAACCCAACAACAACAATTTATGAGAATAAACAGCAAACTCGATTGTCCTTCTTGGATCAAACAGTTTGAAGTAGAACTACGGTCCAGGCACTTCAATCTTTTAAAAAAGTTTTTTTTTTTTAATTGAGGATGTATTAATTATATACATTAATGGTTTCATTACAACATTTTCATAATGCATGCACCTCGATCGTATTTGCTCCTCTGCTCTCTCCACTTCCGCTGTTTTCTTTCTTTTTACCAGCTTGTCCCCCTTTTGCTTTCATGTCTATTTTTTTTTGAATCAACAAGTTTGATGAAGGTTTCATATAAGATCCTTATGAAAGGGTGAGGAATTCTTCATAGGAGCATGGGTGAGGGGTTCCTCATGGGAGCACGGGTGAGGGGTTCCTCATGGGAGCACGGGTGAGGAATTCCTCATGGGAGCATGGGTGAGGGGTTCCTCATGGGAGTACGGGTGAGGGGTTCCTTACAGGGTGTGGGTGAGGGATTGCTCACAGGAGTATTAGTGAGGAGGTACTTGCAGGAGTACTAGTGAGGAGGTACAGGAGTACTAGTGAGGAGGTACTTGCAGGAGTACTAGTGAGGAGGTACTTGCAGGAGTACTAGTGAGGAGGTACTTGCAGGAGTACTAGTGAGGAGGTACTT
>CABHPQ010000107.1:0-53920 GCA_902168405.1 Peromyscus aztecus
ATGCAAATATTTCCCACAAATTTGTCTCTATGAGTAAATACTCATATGTACAAGAATAGATTTTAGTTTTTATAAGAATTGTTTACTATATTCTATTACTTTATTACTATTTTTCTCAGTTAATAAGGTATAAACATTTATCCTTATCAAAATATTCTTCAACAATAAATACTTCATGTTTACATTTATTTAACCATTTATTTCATCAATGACAACCAGTAATTATATGACTATTTACTGTACAGTTGTTCCTAAGCTTCATAGTATATGGTGAACAAAGGTTCCTTAAGAGAACCACACTTTACACTGAGCCTTCTATATGTGTAATAACTAATTAGAACTGTCATGGGCATGCAAGTTTGTGTGCTCTCAGATAAGCACCAGAGGAACTAGGAATTTTAAGCACACAGGATTGTTTCTTCAAAGGGAGGGATGCATAACCTATTATCTGTCCAGAAAGATGGAAAAAAACATGGTCAATACCCTGGTAACCTTTGTTCAATCTGTGTGGCCAAGACCATACTGGATTCTTCCCCAGATCCTTATCATGAGCTTGTCAATCTGTGGAACCTATCTTTATGGAAGGTCTCACATGTATTTAATGTATAGGATGTATCTTTATGGAAGATGTCAAGTAAATTTTACAGAGTGTTTTGATGTAGTCACATCTTAACTCTGAATAAGTTATTATGAACAAGGGATTGAGTTAATTATCACTGAATTGTGATGTGCTTAAACATGCCTAAATCAAACTACTTTTTACTTTTTTTTATGTTCTGGAACATTGGTTTAAAGATGCAAAATTATGTTCAATTAAATAACATCCCCAGTCTTACACTCACTCACACACACACACACACACACACACACACACACACACACACACACACACATAATCTCTCTAATACACACACAATCACACACACATACATGGTGGGGGAGGGTCTCTCCTCCACTCTCCACAACTATTGCAGGTTCAGGTTCTAATCTTAGCTCAGCCACCTGAAAATGTCTGTGCCTCAGTTTGCTTATCTGTGATGTGGGAACAGTAAAGACCTCTCCCCGAGGCAGCTGAAAGGGGTAAACTGAAGAGTGTATGGAAGGTTCTGGAGAGGTTATCACTGTGGGGTTACAGCTTCAGGAAGTCACCATGAGCACAGCTTGGAGTCTCTTAATCATCTTAGCCTCTGTTCTTCCCTCCAGATCCAGTTTAATCCATAATGTTTCTCAGTCTGGGACGCATCTGCTGTGATATGGATTTAGGGGGATACTTTGAGTTGAAACTCAAGCAATCAGCAAGATCATTGGGAACAGTTTCACTAGCTGCCAAGTGTCACCCAACTCAGGAGGCTGAGTCTGCAACTAGGTGACAGGAAGTGGTAGGGAGGAGCCAGGTAGAGAAGGGATTTTAAGGAGTGGGAAGGAGAAGCATGAGGGCTTTTTGGAGGACTCCAGCTGAGCAAGGAGAGGAGGTGAACTACTTGCTATTTAGCCTCCCTGAAGATCAGAATTAAACCTTAACCTTTGAATCTTGAGTTCTTTAGAGAGACAGAGATTTAGTTAAGTTTTCTTAGTAGTTTTTTAAGAGTCAGAGCCCGTGGGAACAGAATGTCCTCTGCTGCTTGTAGCTGCAGAGTTGCAGTTGCTGATTCAGAGAGCTGTGGCTTAACAGGCAGCAACAATAAAAGTACAATAATTTGGCATACCAACCTGGAGCTTGAATTTCTATAATGCTTAAGAAAGCTTTTCAAAAAAAAAAAAAAGCAGGCAACACAGGTACTGGCTTCCAAAGCTAGGAAGGTTGAATGCAGTTTTCAGTCATGAACCTCTGAATGGGCTGTGGCTTGGCAAAGCAGGCAGAGCCAGCTGAGAGTCCAGTGCAGAGAATCCAGGTGTAGGTTAGTGTAAGACAAATTGTTAAACAGTCTTATTAATAAAAAGCTCAGAGCCAGATATTGGGGCGAAACCTGAAAGGTCAGAGAAGCAGAAAGAAGCCAGCCACATTCTTACTGCTAAGAATCCTCTGTGCCTTGTCATTTCACTTCCTCTTCCCACCCAGGTACAACACTTCTTCCTTCTTCCCAGCTCTCTCACTTCCTGTCTGTCTATACAAACCTCCAGACCTCTATGGTTAACTAGTGCTGGGAATTAAAGGCATGTGCCACCATGCCTGGCTCTGTTCCCAGTGTGGCCTTGAACTTACAGAGATCCAAATGAAACTCTACCTCCCAAATGCTCGGATTAAAGGCATGTGCTACCATTGCCTGACTTCTATGTTTAATATAGTGGCTGACTTTTTCCTCTGATCTGCAGATAAGCTTTATTGGGGTGCACAAATAAAATATCACCACAGGTTAGCAGTTTAAAGATTTGCTCATATGGTCAAAAGAGGCTGAAGATATGCAATAAAAGAGGTCCAGACAGAAAAACCTCTAAACAGGTTACAATGTGTTTAAGAATACACATAGGCTTAAGAAAATAAAAAGAGTATAGTCATAGAAAGAAATGAATAGTTTAAAAAAATTAAGTCTTTGCAGGGAAAGTAAAAGTAATATAAAAGAAAAAAGCCACATAAGATGGGAAATACACAGGGCGTCTGGATCCTGCACGTTATTGTGTTGATTTTGAATTTTTTGAATGCTGAAGAGCAATAGACAACTGCTGGAACACATGGGATTGTGAACTGGACTACTAAATTGAACCAATCTAGATACTTTAGGAATGTCTTAACTTTTAAAAAGTTGAAAAATATATTTGTCAGATGGAAATCAAAAATGCTTTGGAGGTTTGTTCCCACAGGAGATGAGAGGTTGTGGATTCCTTCAGTGTTAATATGGCTCAGGTTTGATGAGGCAAGACCTCCTGAATCTTGACAGGTAATATCTGTCAGCAAAGATTAAAGGTTGTTGCTGGTCTTCTCAGGTCTTGGCCATTATCTCAAATTTTCTCCTTGGGACCCTAAAGATACTTACTTCATCCACAGACAGCAGGAAGCAGTATGGAGAAAACTACGTGCACATTCTCAAGAATTATAGGATGTAGGAGGCTTTTGGTTGTTTGCTGGGCTATGGATGTTGTTATCACTTAGGGGAATATAGATATTGATACAAATTATAGTTATTTTTATTATACTATATATATGTTTCTACTCTTGTTCAAGGGAT
This sequence comes from Peromyscus aztecus, assembly GCA_902168405.1. Lineage (NCBI taxonomy): Eukaryota > Metazoa > Chordata > Mammalia > Rodentia > Cricetidae > Peromyscus > Peromyscus aztecus. The sequence goes on from CABHPQ010000107.1 coordinate 3,165, forward strand.
TTTTGTATATTAATAAAAATTTAAGATTATTTTTGTTATAACCTGTTGTATGTATGTTTCTATTTTTGTTTAAGGTACTGTACTTATGCAGTTCATTTAAAAATGTAAGTTACAATTCTGGTTTTTGAAAGCTGTTCTTACAATATATATATAGGATAATCAGGAAACATAGGTTAGTGATTAATCATTTATAACAATCAAAATTATAGATATATTAGGTATGCTTTCCAGATTATGTAGAGATGTAACTGAAGATTTCTCCAATCCTGCCCAGCACCATGGACCCCACAACCACTTATGAAATAATCACTCAGAAGCTCATATTAATTAAAATTGCTCAGCCATTAGTTCAGGCTAACTATTGACTAGTTCTTACACTTAAACTCAGCCCATTTCTGTTAATCTATATGTTGCCACATGTTCCATGGCTTTACCTGTGTGCCTGTTACATGCTGCTCCCTGGACAGCAGTCTGGCATCTCTCAGTCAGCCTTCCACTTCCCAGAATTCTCTTCTCTGCTTGTCCTGTCTATACTTCCTCCCTGGCTACTGGCCAATCAGCATTTTATTTATACAAAGCAATATCCACACCATAGAGGTATTGTAGCTGGAGAGCTTCTCTCCAGGTTCCGCAAAGCCCCAGCAGTCTCGTATCCCATTTATAAAATAAACACACAGACTCTTATATTACTTATAAACTGTATGGCCATGGCAGGCTTCTTGTATCTACTTCTTCTAATTTAAATTAACCCATTTCTATTAATCTATAAGTTGCCACGTAGCTTGTGGCTTACCAGTACCTTACATCTTGCTTGTCATGGCGACAGCTGGCCAGTCCCTCCCTCTGCCTTCCTGTTCCCTCAGTTCTCCTCTCTGTTAGTCCCACCTATACTTCCTGCCTGGCTACTGGCCAATCAGTGTTTTATATATTAACCAATCAGAGCAACACATTTGCCGTACAGAACATCCCACAGCATGATATATTTTAGATAGATGGTATTGAAGCCTTTCAAAGTCCTACAGAACATGCCATTTAAAATGCTTTATTAACATAAAGTTTTCATTACAATGAGATGCATCTGCTCCTGGCAGCACTAAATTACTTCAAAGATGATGGGCATCTCCTTATGGAGTTTGCTTTCATTGTGACAAGGTTACCCACTAGGCAAAAAACCTATTCTTGCCTTGACTGCTTGATTGCATGCTGTGTAGATTGTACATGCATGACCCACAGAGAAGTGACTGCTGAACTTTGCCTAAACAAGGCAGGATGATCCTTCAGGGTTCCTGCTTCACAAAAGAAACCGCCAGACATTCTGTAGGGCATAGAGGAAAGTAAATGATGAACTTTGCCAAAACAAGGCAGGACAGTACAAGTTTTCTGCTTCACTGAAAGTCTGCCTAATATTCTGGACCTATAAGCTTAAGGTAGATGCCCCAACATTGCAGAGGAACTTTGGGTGACTGTTCAGGTAACCAAATGTCTCTGTTGTTAGATAATATTGTGTCCTTCTGTGTCTTTGAGTTGAAGACTAGATAGTTATAGTTCAAGCTTTTCTTAGTTATGATAGAAAGTAAGTTATGTATAAAACTTTGGATTAATTAAGATAGGATAGATATTGCATTATTTTCTTTGAATATGTTAACTATAAATACACAGAATATTGTAAATGTAATTCCTATGGGATAATTTTTTTTGTTGTATGTAGTTTTACTATATTAAAGTCAAAATATTTGTATTTAGAGAAAAAGGAGGAAATGTTGTAGAATATTATTTTAAAGTGTTTTACTTTTCTTTATGTTGCATTTGTTTAACTCTGTGAAGCTGTGTTACTGTGCCCATCTAAAACACCTGAAGGTCTAATAAAAGACTGAATGGCCAATATCAAGGCAAGAGAAGGAATAGGCTGGTCTGGCAGGCAGAAAGAATATATAGGAGAAATCTGGGAGGAAGCAGAGATCTAAGAGATCAAGGAGAGAGGAAAGAGGAGGACATCAGGGGCCAGCCACCCATCTACACAGCAAGCCACATAGGAAGAGTAAGATTTATAGAAGTAAGAATGGGAAAAGCCCAGAAGCAAAAGTTAGACAGGATAATTTAAGTTAAATAAAGCTGGCTATCAACAAACCAAGATACTGCTGAGTGTTTATAATTAAGAATAAGCCTCTATGTGTGATTTATTTGGAAGCTGGGTGGTGGGCTCCTCAAAAGAGCCAAAACAACCAACAACAGATTTCTGAAGTTTGAACCAACACCAGTTACTAAGTCATTTTGAAATGTACTACTTCTTTGCTTCCTGTGGATGTTACTTTGCTGACTGTGGTGGTCACAGAGGCACCATAATTATATGGGGGGCCTTATATGGATATAATATCCATAAGATAGTATTTATCTGTGAGCACAGAGGTCCTTGTGCTCACAGATAAATACTAGGGGAACCAAGAATGTTAAACAGGCACGGTTGTTCATCAAAGTGAGGAATGCATAACCTGTTATCTGCTCAGAAGGCTGGGAGTAGATAGGGTTAATAGCTTGGTGACCTTTGCTCAATCTGTTTGGCCAAGACCACAGTGCATCCTCCTCCAAGAACCTTATCTTGAGCTTGTTGATCTATAGAACCCATCTTTGTGGAAAATGTCATATGTAATTTACAGAGTTTGGATGTAGTCACATCTTAAGTTTTATTTGGCAAATAGAATTAAACCTTCCTGCCTCTCACATAGACCATCAATGATTACAGAGAGCCTGGAATGTTACAGATTTAGAGATTAATTACAATTTATCCCTCTAATAACTGGTCCTTATTGCCTGTGTCTTATCTAACATCCTTGTGACTACCAATGTACAAACTTTCATAACATATTAGAAGACCAGTAGTTGCCAACAACACTAAAGATAAGAATGTCTTCAGAGAGTGTTTGAGATTAATAATAGACAGTTCTGTGTTGCTGTAACACACTTACCTAACGTTTCCATCAATATACCTAAAAATGTCCTGATTTATGACTTCTTTACTGTGTTACTCTAACGACTTCATAAAATGGACACCACATTGAAACATGGAATCTGGAGTAATCCAAACCTTTGTTCCTGAGTCATCATCTGAGTAAACTATCTTGTATTCCCTTTCAGGAGAGAGCTGTTTTTTATGTTAATTATTCCTAAATTACAGAATTTGACTGCCTAAACTTGTCCCTTTGTGACATAGATATAATAGTCATTTTACAGATCTAGAAATATAAAAATGTAGTGCCTTGCCCAGAATTGAATTAATCAGTGGCTAAGGTGCAATCCAATCCTCTCATGGATTACACCAAAGCCTTGCCTTTAACTATTATACATGCATTCCATTTGTTCTAAGTAGAAATTAAGTAATTTCCTTCTCTTGGAGATACAAGTTATATTCATTTTTTTCACATTAAGTTGTTGGGAAAGAAAACAGAATTGATTAATATTCTGATACAAAAATATTTGCATGCACTTGTGATTATTTCAATAAACTAAATTTGACAAAATGAAATTTAGTAATAAAGAACATTTCAAGTTTATTTATATATAAATAAAATTTACTTCATACCCATGTGTGTGGTGGCACTTGCCTTTAACCTGAGAATTTGGAAGACAGAGACAAGCATGAGTCTCTGTCTATGAGTTTGGGAACGGCCTGATTTTCATAATGAGTTCAAGGCCAGCCAGGAGTACACAGTGACACCCTATTTCAAAATCACTTCCTGTACTACTTTTCTGTTTCTGTGATTAACAAAAAAAGTTACTTAAGATTATAGTCCACCATGTCTGGACAGCCTGGACAGCTCTCTGAACTTGGTGCAAAATGGAGCCCCCTCCCCACCCCCAGCAGGGTCTTCTGCTCTCTGTCTTACCTTATCTGGAGACTGTCTTTGAGCCTGGATGCCTGACTTACCTTATGTATGACCTTTGACATAGTTTCCTGCAAATGCCCACCATATGATAATTAGATAGGCTATTTCTGTTCATGCTCATAGCCCTCTGAACCCTGTTCCCCACTTCTATTCTTTCCTCTCTCGCAGACCGGAGGCCAAGGACCCTTGAGGAGGAGACCCATAGCTGGCACCTGAACAGAGAATCTCCGGGATGCATGGTGTTTGAGTACCCCTATGGCATCACCAGGGGTAGCAGGCGTTTCTCATCTGGCTGTTCATCCTCTTTGCTTTACTTTCAGTTTGCACCTTCATGATGGTCCGGATATGGTTCCCTGGCAACTGAAGCCTCTTGGTCAGGGCGACTCTCTGACATCAGCTAAAGGTCCTCTTACCCTCTTTCTGGACCCTGACAGCCCGACTGGGTGTAGGCTATAACCATTTTTGTCTCTCATCAAAACCTGGTGGTGCAGCTACCACATAAATGTTTTAACGACGGTGGGCAATTTCTTAAATCTGTGGATAGGCTTGTGTTCCTTAGGCTGCTAAAATTCCCCTGCGGTGAAATTACCTCAGGAAAGTGGGACTTCACCGGCAGCACTTCTCTTTTCTATAATGGGAAATTCAACACCATTCCAGAGAGATCTCCAAGTCTGTTAGCATATAGCCTGACTTAATTCAAGAAGACTTAAAATCCTTCAAAAAGAAGGCCTAGAGTTCTAGAACGAGGGGCTTCAATTTGCAGGTATCTCCAACTTCAGTGGCAGATATCTCCAACCTTGATGTCTGGACCCATGGTAAAAAGGAAATCCAGGAAAGCGATCTCTTGCCCCTCTCCTTCCTCCCTATAACAGCTGTCATTAGGCAATGCTTGGGAACCCCCAAACCTCAGGATGACCCATTAGAGAAAAAAAGCACAGGGAGACAAAATGGAAGATTCAAATGAGGGGAAAGACCCTGTGGCTGATTTAGTCCTCCTGTAAAAAGTGATCTATCAGGTTAGGTAAATGTTACTCCCAAACCCATAACACTCCTCCCCACTAACATCCTCCTCCCGCCTGCCCTCCGCTTTTCTCCCTTATGAGTCCTCATTGGCTCCAGAGGACAAAGAACCGGAGCCCTCATTGAGTACAGAGAATAAAGACCTGGGTATCAAGGCAAAGGCTCCTAAAAACACCCAGATGTGTCCCCCCCATTGGTACCACGTTTTGTGGTACCTCCCTCATGGCCTTCAAGAAGCTCTGCAATCTCAGAGACACTCCGGAACAATTGTCTCCAGTCCCCTCAGCCACAGTGGCACAGGGATCCAGAGCCTTCACCCATAGGGACCTTCCCTGTTAATCTACTTGTAACAAGTCAGTTTCTATTAGCTTAGTACCCCCTCTCTGCAACAGATTTAAAAGACTTACTTCAAGCCATCTGCAAGGACAGAATTCATGCTTCCTGGACAAAGACTATTTTACAGAGTTTCAATAGCACCCCTTTAACCCCCCAAGACTGGAGAGACATATACCGGTCCACTCTTCCAATTCTCTATTCATACAATGGGAAGCCCTGTTTGGTGATAAATGTCAAATGTGGGCTAGAAAAAAATGAAATATGTAATCAATAAATCGGACTACAACAAGAACACCTCCACCACCCACTCAATTAATAAACTGGTCTTATGATCAATTATTTGGCCAGGGTAACTTTTTCACAGGAATACAACAGGCCCCACTCTCCGCTGCCTGCTTTGAAAGGGTCTGTATATGTTCACCCCAAGCCTAGGACTGTTTGACTCCTTTGTCCATAGGACCTGGAGAGGTCTCCTCACTGACCTTAAAACAAAAACCAATTGAAACTCTCCTGGGTTTCATACTAAAAGTACAAGCCATTCTAGACAGAAAAATAACAGAGCCTGCCGCTAAAGCAATGCTTCTAAATAATCTTACCTGGGAAGAAACGACCCCAGAACACAGGCAGGCTTGTCAGGGACTAAAAAAATGAACATCATGATAAATGGATCATGGCTACTGATGACATTGGGACTGCCTCATATCAGGCCTGCTTTTTTGTCCCGGTCTTTGCAGCCACAACACAGTCTAATTCAAAATGCATTAAGTGTGGAGAGAATGGGCACTGGAAAGGAGATTGCCCGAGAAATAACCCACCTACCCTTAAAGCACCCAAATCCACCTGTCCCTGTAGCTGGAGAATTTCTCTCCACTCCAGCCAAGTCCCGCCAGTCCCGGAGCCCACTTATAAAATAAACACACAGACGCTTACATTATTTAAATGGCTTGGCCATTAGCTCAGGCCTATCATTGTCTAGCTCTTACTCTTATATTTAGCCCATTTCTATTAATCTATACTTTGCCACATGGCTCGTGGCTTACTGGTACCTTACATCTTGCTTGTCCTGGTGGCGGCTCCAGGCAGTCTTCTCCTCAGCCTTCCTGTTCCCTCAATTCTCCTCTCTGTTAGTCCCGCCTATACTTCCTGTCTGGCTACTGGCCAATCAGTGTTTGTTTATACAGAGTGATATCCACAGCATGTCCCTGATGTAAAAGAGGATGCCACTGGAAAAAAAGAGTGTAAATTCAAAAATGACAAAGTTGGAAAACTTCTGCCACCTTTAAACTCCTTCTGGGGCAGTCCACAAGTACAGAGTCACTAATATACTAGAAAAATCTCAAACTGAACTTTCAATAAAAATTGACAATAAAATTTCAAATGTCTAAGAGACATAGGGGAAGACAAGACTTTCTTAAGACAAGCTGGGTTTCCTCCACATTGAACCCTCCTATCAGGGCCCTAACAGATGGGAGTAGATGGTCTCTCCTGAGCATTTATTACCCAAGACTTTTATGGATGGCAAAACTCAGATGCCACAAATGGGAGCATCAGATCTCTAGTGGTCGGTGTGAATATTAACATGCTGGGAAGAGTGCTTTGGCTTGGGTTCAGGTCCCAAGGCAGGGAAGGGGCATCCACGAAAGGAAAACTTCTCACCACCAAGTGAGTTGTACTCAAATGGCCCCAAATAGCTCAAGCTGTCTTTATTTGTACTTTAATAGAGTTTTACTTACCAGGGTTACATGGATGGTTTTTATTATTGGATCCTACTTTTGATTTTAAGAAATACATCATGATTTATGGAATACATTGTTATCATTATGAAAGCCCCATTGTTCTTCTTTATGTTTCCCCAAATATACCTTCCCACCCCCTGCATAACCTTATTCTAGACAAAGAGTTCAGCATTTTTGCAGGCTTAACTAAATATCGATCCAGACACATCCTGTTCCCACAGTATTTATGCCAGCTGGCAGATACTTGTGGTTACAAAGTTAAAAAATAATAGACATGAGCATGATGTTTTAAGGGCAACAATATTCAAACCCAGACAATTCTTTCATGTCTGAAAGATATGTTTTTATACAGTCCCCTTTTCTTCAGGTCCCATGTCTCAATCTCTCTGTAAAATACAGACTTTGACAAAGCACTCTTTCCCCATTCCAGTATACCATACTTCCTCCACCAATATAAGCTCCTATGTATGGTAAAGATGGATCTATGCATTCCCACATTTTGCATTGTAGTTTTTCCTCTTGGAGCATACCAGATCCTACCAATGATTCTATGCCTGGTGTCCAGGGAGCTCACTTTCAACAGTTGACACTATGTGTATTCCTGAGGCTTTCCCCCTATTCTATGTGTGCATTCCCTGCTCTCCTTTCCAGAACTGTGAGAGATGGTTAATGTTCCAAGTGTTGTTTTCTCATATGTACCTAACTATCTCTATTGAGTCAGAAAAGTTCCCAGGACTGGGAGTTGTAGTTAGTAAATCCAGATAAGAGATGTAAGAAGCATTAGCCCCCTGCTGAAACTTAGGAGAAAATACACGAGGAAGAACAAAATTTCCAGGGAAAACTATAGCTATTGCACGTGTGATTGACAAAGTAAAACTAAAAACTACCCAAAGAATCACAAATATAATGAGAGAGAAAAGAGCTTGAAAGTTGCATTAGTTTTGCAATTCCTGAACTGTTCTGTGGACTACTGGTCCTTGCCAAATGAGAGTCCATTTCCATATGTGCCTTACCCTGAGAAAATCCACTGGACAGGTAGTCATATGCTGATCTGAGATGAGGCTGCATGGGTCCTGAGAGAAGAGAGATCTTAGAAGACTTAAATGTGATCCTTGTTGGTGGAATAGGGGGAGAATGCCTCCAGATAGAAGATTACCAAAAATATCAAGATCAAAAGCACCCCCAATTCTAAGGGCCACTGTTGAATACCTCACTCTCTGCTTAGAATGGATCACAGAAGAGCCTGCCAGGGTGGAACAGTGGCCTTTTAACAGGGAGAAATTAACTGTTTTAACAACAATTGGTTGAACACTAATTAGCTATGGGACATATTCATCCCTCTAGAAGACCTTGGAACATTCTGCTTTTTGTAATAAGCAAGAAGACCAGGACCTGGTGACCCCTTCAGGATCTAAGAGCAATTATTAAATCACGAATGCAATTAATTAATTAAATTTGTGGCTTACCTCAACAAGCCTCCTTCTTGCTTCTGCCATACCAGTAAAAACCCTGGTATTAGTTAGACATTAACAATTGCTTCTTTTCAACACCACTCCATGAACAAAATTGCAATGGTTCACCGTTTCAACACCTCAAATCAACCACTCAGGACCAGCTAATATATATGAGTGGAGGATACTCCCTCAAGCCATGGCTAACAGCCCCATAATATTACCATTTTCAGGAAGCTGTAGCCTATGCATTAAAACCCCTTATTAAATCAGGTCTCCACATATATCATTACATGTATAACCTATTAATGTGGAACAAAAAAAGATAGAATCAAAAACTAACCTTAGAAGATCTTAAACAGCAAGTCACAAAGGCCCTGAAAGAAAGAGGCTTTACTGTTGTAACAGCAGAAGACAAGATCCAAGTTGCTCACCCCCCCTTAACCCCCCTCCCCCCATCATATTACTGGGGACAGAAATTACCCTGACCTCAATCTGGCCAGCTAAATCTGTTATTGACTTCCTCAGCTTATTAATCCTAAATCCCTTCAAAGCTTCTTAGGCAACATTAACTGGCTGGGGCCTTGACTTTCCATACCAACCAGCCAACTGCAGCTTCTATTAGATTTACTTAAGGGTGACAAACACCCTTCTTCCCCTTGCTGTCTGACACCAGCAGCTAAAGAGGTCCCTTGTCCACTAACAACTACATAAAAAAATGCCTCCCTGGCTTGTTCTGATCCAGAATAGCCAATCCAGCTCCTTATGTGTAAATCCTCACCCATGATAGTTTGATTGCTATACCAGTCTCAGGGGGAATCTTAGAATGACTCCATGCACCAGTAGGGGGAGCTCCCTCACTATTAACTGAGGTAAACACTTTAGCCACCATGGTAAGGGCAGGGAGAGAATGTACTTTACATATCATAGGGAAGAAACCTGATATGATTGTTCTACTTTCCCTCTCCCAGACATCTAATTGCTCCTGAGAAACCACACTTCTTTTGCTAACAGCCTTATTGACTTACCAGGACAAATAGATAACCACTGCCCCAAGGATAAATTTCTGGCAACCATACCACTCCCTAGGTGGCTCCCTCTCCACTTATTCTCTCAATCCCCTATCATACAGGCCCCCATGGCTTTCACAGGTGGGCAGCAACAAGGGGCCACATACACAATATATTGAGGAGACAGTGACACTGAGTCCTATCTTTTCTTCCACCCAGATAAATCCACCCAATTCAAGGAACTGTATGCCATCTTCCTGCTTCTACCCATTTTGGTTCAATGTAAGGACTTACTTGACAGGTGTTGGAAGGGGCCTGACACCTTGATAACAAGTGGAAAGGAATTTGTTTCTGTCTTCTCACAGGATCAACATCAACCTGTCTGGGTACCAGCCCATGATATCTGACATGGACCCTCCAGTCAAAAAGATGGCACAGTTTTTGATCATGGAGAAGACAAAGAGGAAGCAACAGAGGCACCCAAGGGCAAGCAATCAGATCACCTGGGGAGATATACATGCTCTTATTGATACAGCCCGACAATCTTCCCTTTCCATTTTTATCATGGCTGTTTTTATTCACTTGGATGCTAATGCTCATGCTCTGCTCAGTGCCCCCTAATACTTTTCAACAGTGTTCTAATACTTTTCAACAGTGTTTTTTTTTGTTAGGAAGAGTTACCAAGGTCACAACATCATTATAGGTTCCAGGGACTGCCCAATTGAAGGATGCCAGAACACAGTCTTCCTCATCCTGTATGCCAATTCCACCAAATGTTTAACTATCTCCTTCATTTGCTTCCTGTACAGACAATCCAAATTCAAACAAGAATGTCTGGCTGATGTAGAAACCTATGGGGGAATGCAGGAGACAATATTGTGAAATGGAAGAGTTCCATAATCTAAACATCATGTTTTCATCAAAGACAGCCTGCTCCTTCACAATACCTAATCCCTGGAGTTAGTGCTGGCAAGTAGGTGTTCAGGGAAATCTCTATGTTTCGCCCATTGCTCAAACACCGGTGGCTGATCTTTATGTATACCAACTTGTCCTGGCATTCTGACCCATTCTAACACAGCAATATTCTCTCTATGAAAAACAGGTTGATCAACAGATCAAAGCCACTGGGACCAATACATTCAATATGCTTCTGACTTTCTCCCTTTCACCACCCACCCTAACACCTCTAACTGCTTCTTTTGCACATCCAGCAATAGACCTCTGCTGACAGCTATACCAGTCAATAACATTCTCTTTTACCATGGGACTACAAAATATTTCACTGATTCTTGTCTGCCAGACATTCACCTACTCGACCAGTTGTCCAACTGTCTAGTTTGTAATTCCAGTCCAGACAAGCCTACTCATTACCAATGGCTCACTAATATCATTCATTCCAGGCCGACATGCATCACCTCTCCCCTTTTTTGGTGAAAGGGAAAAGCCCAACCATGTGTTAACTCTTCCTTGTCACCTTTTGTGTATCTGTGATGATTACCCCCACATACACCTCTTCAAGGAAGAAGAGGCTGCTTTCCTCCTTCGAAACAGCTCACAGAGAGAGATTTTCATCCCTCTGCTAGTGGAGCTTGGGCTCACTCCTTCTCTGGGTACAGTGGGTGCTGCAGTTGCTGCCATCATACAGACCTATCATATGGCAGGGAACTTTTGGGATAAACTTGACCAGGCCATCACATCAACAACTGAAAGCCTTGAGTCACTCCAAAGACAGATGAACTCTCTTACAGGCATGGTTCTCTAGAACTGAAGAGCCCTTGAAGAAAGAACTATACAACTTGGGGTAGGGACTTGTGGGGTCTTGGGAGAAGAATGTCATTTCTTTGTCAATGAGTCCAATTTACTGGAAAAAATATAAGAATACTTAGAACCCTATGCAAAGATCTGCTGGCCTGATATCAGCATCAAGAATCTTTGTCCTGGTTCCAAAACTCTTTGTTTTTTTTAGCTCCTACCACTTACTACTCCCCTAATTATTCTATGTTGTATTTTGATACTTGCCCCCTACCTTATTCAATTCCTCTGGCAGCAAATTACCACCACTGCTAAAATTGCTATCAATCAGGTCATGGTTCAATAGCAGGCCCTGGACCCCTCTCATACAGATGACAGGTTCCTCAAGGCTTACAATGACACCTTTCCATTATAGAATAAAACACAGGGAGGTGTTGGAAGCTTCTATTGCTTAAGGTTGCAGTCCATCATATCTGGACAGCTCTCTGAGCTTGGTGCAAAATGGAGGACTCCCTTCTCCCAGTATGGCCTCCTGCTCTCCCCCCCCCCCCCCGCCCTCTGCCCATATGATAATTAGGCATTATACTCCAGTTATATGGTAGGAAAGTGCTGCCAAATGCAAATTAGGTGATGCCCCAAGTGCTGTTCCCATTGTATATATTTCCCCTCACTCTGGAATAAAGTTGAGCTATAACACTGAAGCAGTCTCCCGAAGGCTATTTCTGCATGCTCACAGCCCTCTGAACCCTGTTCCCTGCCTCTTCTCTCTTCTCCCTTGTGGACTGGTGGCCAACCATCCCTGAGGAGGAGAGAGACCCACAAAACATTATGAACAAGGAAGCTCTAGAAGGAGGTGTTTATTTGGGCTTATGGTTCCAGAGGGATAAAATCCATTATGGCAGCAAGTGGGCACCATACCAGCAGGAAATCAATGCTAAGAGATCATATCTTGAACTGCAAGCATGAATCAGAGAGAGTGAACTAGAAGTTGCTCTATACTTTAAACTCTCAAAGCCCACCCCCAGTGGCATATTTACTTTAGTAAGGCTATAAACCTTAGACCTGCCTAAATAGTTTGACCAACTGGGAACCAAGTATTCAAATATGTGAACTTATGAGGTCATTCTCATTCAAATCACCATACTTCCTACAATCTTTATTTATTTATTTGGGCAATTACTTTAACAGCAACTAATTAAGCCATGTCACATGTTGAAGGGAGCTGGCATAACAATAGCTTATGGGGAGGGCTTGAATGTCAGTGTCAAGTGTATTTGAGTCTTGTATCCTTCTGATTTTGCAGCTTCTTAGACATTGAAGCATATCAGACAAATGTAAGTTAAAGGGAAAATGCTGTGACAATGTTAAGAAAGTTATTATGTTGAAAACCAAATAGTTGCAACCCAAGCAGCATGGCCCTAGAACCCTGCCTAAAGATAGAAGGTAAATCAATTATGGACAGATACACAGAAACATGTACAGATAAAGTGATAAGGTAAACTGTGCACATTCTGATGGAGCTGAACCTAACGTCCCTGACACCTGGAATCTGTGCAGGGTTATTATATGCAGCACAGAGGGCAGGGTTAGCTGTTCTTGGTAGGATATTTCTGTAGGGGAACAATGTTAGGCTGTAAATATCTAGTAGGAGGAAACTGCAGTTGTTAATTTTATGTCCACACTGATCAATTATTGGAGAGGAGGAAGGCTTTGCCAATTCTGAGCCTGACCCACATGAAAAAAAGTTTTGCCAATTTACCAGAGATCTGAGGTCTCAGTTTGTGTCTTAGCTTTGCCCATGACCAGAAATATACACTTAAAACTCCATTCACCAGTATTTCCTCAGCGCCCATACTAAAGTTTTGAGGTTAACAGTTAACCCGAGTCTATATAAGAATTTTTAGGTGTAAATATGTGAATCTTTCTTAAGAAAAAGACAGGCACTTGTTACTTCATTTTATTGTTTTTATTATTATAATTATTTTAAGATTCTGAGAGTTTATTTCAATCAGACCCATAGCTTATGTAGAAATTGAATTTAGGCTTATTGATTGGAAAGAATACAACTGCCTAGGTATTCTTGGTTTAGGTTGGCCTACTAGAACTGCTATCTTTCTGTCTTCTGATTCATTCTTCTGGAAATGGCTTAAGTTGCAATAGCTAATTAGAAACAAGCCTGAGCTATCTGCAGAGCATTTATAATTTATATTAAGCCTTAGTCTGGTTATTAGAAAGTAACTGCTGGGACACAGAGGAACTCTGCCTACTTTTGGCAGCTGGCTGGAGGAGGAGAGAAGGAAAATAGTAAGGTCATTTGAGTTACCTAGAATGGGGAGTCTACTACATGATAGTTAGCAGCCATGTGGCTGGGAGTTGTGCTTTTGATAGAGAGTAAGAAAGACCAAAGTGCCAGAAAAAAATATTTACTTTCTGGCCAGTATAAAAAAAAAGACAGATGAAGAAAATAGATTCAGAAAGGTGGACAGACTGGGGAGGTAATGTGCATTATCTCATTAAAGGAATAATTATTCTGCCTATCCCTGAGTATGGCTTAAGATGAGTCCACCTTAGGACTAGTCCCTTGACCAGGTATTTGACTAGGCCCAACTAGAATGTAAAGTATTCACTCATACCACACAGTCTGTTCTATTAACTATAAGAGTTTTCTTTTAATGGATCTTTATTGCTATTCTAACAGCAGGGACATGAAGCAGCTTGTCATATTGTATCTTCAGTCAAGAACCTGAAAGCAATGACTCTCCTAAGCAACAGTAATAGTTGAACTGCTGTTCAGCTGTTGCTGCTATCAAGCTGTCCCAGAATGGGATCATCACATTTAGTGTAGATCTTCTCATCTCAATTAATTTATAGAAGTGACTTCCTTACAGACATGCCTAGAGGCTTGTTTCCATGGTGACTCTAAATCCAATTAAGTTCCAAGGCCAGATTAGTAATCAGAGGCAGGGTATGTATAATGGGAAGCCCACCATAGATGTCCACTCAGACACAGTTTATAGCCAATTGTAAGTTGTGATGATATATTGTGTAACAAATAAAGCTTGCCTGAGGATCAGAGGACAGAGCCAGCCACTGGATTAAACATAGAGGCCAGGCAGTGGGAGCACACATCTTTAATCCTAGCACTCCAGAGGCAAAGATCTGGATCTTTGTGAGTTCAAAGCCACCCTGGACTACATGAGCTTGATTCAGGCTAGGAGAGAAACAGAGCCAGGCAGTAATGGCACACACCTGTAATCCTGGTACTTGGGAGTCACATGCCTTTAATCCCAGCACTTGAGATCTCATGCTTTTGCTACTAGTATTTGGGAAGCACACACGCCATTAATCCCAGCACTAGGAAGGAAGTGAAATGGCTGGGCGGAGAAAGGCATATAAAGCGTGAGGACACAGGAACAAAGGCTTTTTGGCTGAGCACTCAGAGGCTTTCAGTCTGAGGATTCGTGGAGATAGGATGTTGTCTTCCATTAGGCCTGAGGATTCAGTAGTGGTGAGAAGTTTCTCTAGTGGTTTGTTCCTCTGTCTCTCTGGTCTTTCAGCATTTATCCCAATATCTGGCTCTGAGTTTTTATTATAAGACCATTTAAATTAGAGCAACAGTAAGTCTTTATTCCAACTGTCTTGGACTACACTCAGGGACCTGGGCATAGCCTTGAGCACTGAGAATAAGGGACTTTTAAAGGCAAAAACCATATTCTGTTATTTCACTCAGCTGCTGCAGGGGGAGGCGTCCACAAACAGGCAGTTTAACAGAAGCTAAGCTAAGTTAGTTGGGGCATCCTAACCTCTATTCTAGAATAGAGTTGGTTAATTTTCGATGGATTCTCCATTAAGGAGATCAAATTCTAGTTAAACCTGAAATGATTTCAGGAAGAATACTAAATGGAGGAATCTCTGCAATGTCTTGACCTATATCACATACGAACAGAAATTGAACCTCTTCTCAGGGTTTAAAAGCACTCATAGTTTATTAAATGAATATGGTTAGAAAGATTTGAAAAGAGAATCAGGCCTCCAAGTAATTTAAAGTTAATTTCATATCTCTCAGTTTTTCTAAATTTTTCTATGTTAATATTCAGTCATTGTCTAAAAGGAGACATTTACCTCTTCTAAGAGTCAGTGGTAAAATATATGGTAATAATGGTAAGAAGAGTGGCAGAATGTGGATACATGATGTGAGGTAAAACTATTGAAATAGGAATTGAATTATCCACAGAAGGAATGTTTGATTGGCAAGGTGGTTGATATAGAGATGAAGATTTAAAGCAACACAATAGGAATCTTAGCCTGGAAGCCCAACCCTTTATCTGGCTCTATCTCCCCACAGTGCAGGGAGCCAAAGTGATGAGAGTATACATAATCACTGTCCACTCTTTCTTTATGGAAAGAGGTTAATGTGAAAGTTATTCCTAAATTTCTCAGTAATATAGTAGTAGCTTGCAGTTTGATATGGTGGCAATATTTATAATATTCAATTTGGAAATGCTGCATAACAGGGCCCCTTACATAATATTCAGCTGTTACAATTATTCACACACCACCAATCACAACACTAAATCTATCCTAAACTTAGTGTTTTTTTCCAAAGGATTTGAAAAATAATGATGTTAATTGTAACAAATTAAATTCTCATTTCTATTTAATGGTTCATTCTACACCGTTTGTTAGACTGGGATTGATTGAGATGAGGTGAAAACAAAAGATAATGAAATAAAACAAAATAATAAAAGGAAATAAAAGACCTTTAAAAAAGAATAGTGTCTAATCAAAACAATGAAGGGCAACAGTCTTTCTGAGGGAGTGGAGACTGTGTATGCCATCACAGAGGACTTACAATTCTATAGGGTGAAAAAGAACTGTTAGGGTGGAACACTCCATATTCAGATCTGTTCCCTTGTAATCTCAAAGCTGTAGACACCAATGGAGGTTGGTTTGTTGTTCTTCTGTGCTTCCTGAGATTATCAATGTGTCACAACTTTCCTGCTGCAAGATTCTCAGATAACCTGAGGTTTTGGGGCTATTGGTCCTTTATTCAGGACTCTAAGGGCATCAAAACAAAATGGGGCACTCTGTTCACTAGGCTGTTTCTTGCTGAGTGGGTATGGAGTTGGGTTGTTAGTGTCTGTCCTCAGGCACTAAACAGGGCATAAGTCAGGTGGAGTTCATTCTTCAAAAGGAGAGTTTTGACTTGATCAGCTATGGTGGGTCGTGTGATTGATGTCATATGCTAAATGAGAAGCCTTTAAAAACAGGTAATTAGACAAGGGTCTATAGTGAGTAAGATGAGAAACCCAGAAGGGGAACTACCCAGGGTTGACCTAATGTGGACCTAAGGATGATAGTGAGTTGATCCAGAAGGAACTTCTGTGAAAAGTTTAAAAGACAGGGAAAAACTGTAAGTATGAGCCTAATAAGAAAGAAAGGAGTGATCAAGAGGAATAGCCAAATGGGAGCAAAACAAATGCCCATTCATAGGAGAAAACTTGTCATCAATTTCTCTGTGTGATTCCTTCATTTTTTGGGTCCCATCTTGAACTAGTTTGGACTTATTGGTGCAGAAGCAGCATTGTTTCTGAAGGAGAGCAAATCCCCACCTTTACCAGTAGTAAGGAGGTCTAGTCCTTTTTAATTTTGGAGTACCACAGCAGCCAAAGATTCAAGATAGTCCTGAAAGATGGTAAGCTTATTTAAAATATCTTTAAAGTTTTCTGAGAGCTGGTGGGACAGAGATGTTAATTGATGGGAAGAAGGCCTCAGGTCAGCTGTTTTAGTTCTGAGTTCTGAAAAAGAGCCCAGAGCAGTAAAAACAGGGATGTGTTAGATGTCCTACTAGTCCGTTTTTAGATGTACCCAAACTGCTCTTAGTGGTTTGGGAGCACAGACACAGTAAATGTTATACATCCAGAACAGCTTTAAGGCTGCTGGATGAGATGATCCAGTTTCACAAACTTCTCCATCCAAAACTTAACCATTATCCTGAATTTTTTAAGAGTCCTATAATGATAACAATGCCCCAAAACAACAGGAAGTAGTCTGGAGAATGACGTACACATTCCCAAAAGATGGGTTATGGCTGTTTATTGTCATTTAAGGGGGGTTGTTTGCAAATTGTCATTGGTCTTAGTAAAAAATAGGCTAAACAAAAGAGTTAAATTCAAAGATCTTTTCTAAAGGCAAAAAGGGGGGTATGATATAGGAAAAAATAGGAGAAAAGGTAGATTATTGAATCTAATTAAAAACAACTATTAATCTCAAAATATTTTACATTGGTATGGATTTTGGTTAATTAACACAAATTTAAAGTTATTTTTGTTATACTATATGTAAGTTTTTACTCTTGTTTGGGGTTTTGTACTTATGCAACTCATTTAAAAATGTAATGTATAATTAAGAAGTACAGGTTAGTAGTCAGTCACCAATAATAATCAAACTTGTAGTCATATTAGGTATGTGTTCAAGATTAAATAGATATGTTTAGATAGATAGAGTGTCTTTAAACACTTCAAAGACCTACAGAACATGACATTTGGTATGGTTAATATCCTCAGGCTTTTTATGATGGTGAAAGATATTTGCTCTTGGCAGCACAAAGAAGTGATGAGCATCAAAACAAACTCCATATGGAGTTTGCGTTCTTTGTGGCAAAAGCTAGTCATTTGGGCAAATAAATTGCTCTTGCCTCAATTTGCTGACAGTACACTGTCCAAACTGGACCATGAGGACTCAAAAAAATAAATAAATAAAAAAGGTGACTGCCAAACTTTGCCAAGACAAGATAGGACAGTCCTTCAAAAATTCCCTGCTTCTCAAAAAAGTCTGTCAGATATACTAGGCCTGTAGGCCAAAGATGGATGCCTCAGTGTTACAGAAGAACTTTGGGTGACTATCCATCCAGCAATCAGATGTTCTTGTCATTAGGTAACATTTCTGCGGTCTTTGATTGAGTTGAAGACTAGATAGTCATAGTTAAAGCTTTCCTTAGTTATGATAAAAGGCAAATTAGGTATAAAACTTTTGACTCATAACTATAAATAATAGAATATTTTCTCTAATTTTGCCAAATACAATTGAACTGTCTATTGTAACAATAATTTTTACTTGGTAACTGTTTTTGTAGTATATAATTTTACTATATTAAAGTTATAAACTTTTTTTATTTAGACAAAAAGGAGGAAGTGCTGTGGAATAATCCTTCTGTACCCTGTGAAATATGCTGCTCTCATTGCTAAAAAAAGCTGATTGACTGACAGCTAGGCAGAATTTTGGGGGCAGAGAGAATGCTGGGAAGAAGGGTGGAGTCTCAGGAGTTGTCAGGCTGTCACAGAGAGAAGCAAGATACATGTACAGTGTTGAAAGAAGGTATGCCATTTGGCAGAGGGTAGATAAAAATATGGATTAATTTAAAACATAAGTTAGCTAGTAACAAGCCAGAGATATCAAGTGATCATTTATAATTATTAATAAGTCTTTGTGTGGTTATTTGGGAGCAGCTGCTGGGGCACACCAAAAGTCCGCCTACATTCTATTGATTTTTCTAGTTGTGTTATGGGTTTTTCAATCCATTTTCATTTCAGCTTGAGTATTCTCTGATGATTTTATCTCTGTATTGTGTTCTGTTTTCAAATCCAGAATTGTCTTCATCATTTCCAACAGCCATATGTTTGTTTTATTTTCTTTAAGTTCATTGAAATATTTCTTTTGTTTTCTGTAAAGTTCTTGCATTTTTGATGAAGTTTATGGATGTTCTTTTAAATTCTGTGTCCTTCCTGGGATTCATATAAGTAGTTCTCATTGGTGAACACTTCTATAATATTGATGGTTATTGATGGGTGGGCTATGCCTTGATTTTTTTGTTGGTTCTTTTTGTGTGATGAGTTCTGAGCATGTGAACTTCTTTTATTATTTCTGTGCCTGATGTGGAGAGAGCAAGATGGGGTAGAACATGGGATGTATAAATTGGGCTGTTCCTAAAGGTCTAATAGGTCTTAGGTAGAATAAAGTCAGTTGGACAGTGGAGGATGGGCTGACATTCAGCTTCTATATCCTTGTCTTAGCCTAGAGTCTGAGAATATATCTGGGGTTTGAGGAAGATACATGAAGGGGAGGATGAGACATACTCAAATCACTAGACTCTGGCAAAGGATGTGCAGTATCTAGCTATGTAGAGGGGTAGGATGTGGTGTTGAGGTGCCTGAAGTTTGTATTCAGTCAGATTCAGTCCTGATGAAAACCTAGATGTTGAAGGCAAAACAGGCAGATGTCAATAGATTAGGGCAGGCAATATATGTGGGACCTGGGTGATACCTATGTGTTTGGAAATGATGCATGAGGGAAAAATCAGACAGACTCACCAGGCTAGTTGTGGGCAAGAATATAAAACCTAATTTTAAAGATCAATTTGATAGATGAGCTACATATTAGTTGTGATATACTTCAGACAATGAATTTAGATTTTCAAGCTGAAGTAACAATTCTTGGTTACCTGTCAAACAGTTTAAGTGAGGGACTAGAAGTAATGAGATAGGGCTGCAAATAAAGATGAATAATGAGAAGCTTGATAATGAAATTAATATCGTTCAAAAGATATATTTCTTTTTTCTCTCCACAGATACTGAGGAATATGATAGTGAAACAATCATGGGAAGTACAGTCTTTGTATTCCAAAATAGCATCAGTACATATACCTTATATTTGCAAACCAATTCCAGCTCACATATGTATCTCCTATTGCATCAGAGCCACACCTCTATATAGTCATAATAACAACATGTCCATGAGAAAATGCTGAACTCAGTAGGTAAAGTGATTTGCTAAAATTGTGTAGACATTTGAATCTTACTCCATTTTCAGATAGGGAAATGGAATCACAGGGGAAGTAATTATACGAAATTAGCTACATACTGTTTAGTTTCTTGTTCTGTCACTTACTGCATTTTCTTTGATAAATTATTCAATGTTCCCTCACTTGTAGAATATAGGTAGTATTACTTGATTTCCTAGAGCACTGGGAAAATAATGTGAAAAAATTTAGGGAGGTCAAAGACAAGGTTTCGAAGCTAACTTCCTGCCTCCCAATACTGGGTTGCTGATCCTGAGGCAATCCTGCAAATATCTTCTTTTTATCACATACAAATATTATCTATTACATGTTAGTGTGAGTAGGTAAGCTGCTGTGGGAATGGGAACCTCAGTGCCTGGCTGCTACAGTTCATAATTATAGTTGCAATGTAAAGCATAATATTTCACTTCAAAGAATTTGCTTCCTGTTCCTTTCCTTAACTTCTTGATATCTCCTTCCTAAATCACCCTCCAACATCTATTTATCTTCTCTGTACTTTAAGTAGAGTAGTTGTGCTCATCACATGCTTTGTCCTTAGTTTGTATCAGCAAACCCACTGTTGTATGATGTTTTCTGCTATACTGTGAACATCTTTTTCTTACAGATTAGGCACCACTAACAAACCAAATAATGATTCTGCACATGTCTGCCTTAGTGAAACAGAGTGTTTTTTGAGGTTACTGTCATGAGCATGAGTAACTCAAAGGCAGCTTCATCTAAGAAAACTCCATCAGAATCTAAGTGTTGACTCAACAAAGCTGAATCCTAAGGGCTCCCTGGGATGCTGAGATTTTTGGGTTTGGAGGGACTCTTTATTTCAAACAATTGTTATTGCCTATATAACATTGAGGAGGGTGCTTGTGAGTTTTTTTTAAATTTCAGGAGCTTCTGGACTTACATCTTCTGTTCTTTCTGAGTTTTGGAAACGTCACTTCTCCTTCAGGAGGAAATGTTCCAGTAAGAGGAAATAGTTACACAACATTAACCAATGCATCCCACAAGAAGAAAGCATTCCTTTGGACTGGATCTGCTGTCCTTGGGAGCAGGACTGAAAAGAGATTCTGAGTAAGTTCTTACCTGGATGGAATAATCCCCCAACACACAATACATATGTGTTAATTGATAATTTTGAATAAATGAAGTGTTCAATGTCTGATTTGGAAGTGGCTGTGATAAAGATCTGAAATAGCAAATTAATGCAATGAGGTAGGGAAAATTCTGCCATTTTTGATTCAGGAATAAACAAGAGTGAATTACAGAAGGAAAACATTTCACTGTGGATAGAAAGTGATGTCTGAAATTTTCCCCATGAAAGTGAAAGACTGTAGGTCTACCTTTAGAGCAGGAAACCTGAAGTCACTGTGGATGCTGCCCTTAAAAGGACTTAT
This sequence comes from Peromyscus aztecus, assembly GCA_902168405.1. Taxonomy (NCBI): domain Eukaryota; kingdom Metazoa; phylum Chordata; class Mammalia; order Rodentia; family Cricetidae; genus Peromyscus; species Peromyscus aztecus. The sequence continues at coordinate 24,596 of CABHPQ010000107.1, forward strand.
TCCAAGTTCTTGTGGTAAGAATTCTTCCAGAACAGAGGGAAAGCAATATGACATAATCAATATCTGTGCACATATATGACTCTGTTACAACTCTGTAGTATAGATCACACAATCAGAATGTATGTTATCATGGAAGGGAGACAGAGTGGTGGAGTTAATGAAGGTATATCAGACAATATCTTTTTGTGCCCCGTCTCAGATTTCAGGTGTGAATTTACTTAGCCACTGGCAGAAGGAGTAAGTACAGCTTCTTTGCAGAAAAGCCTTGGTGTTCTATTTCTCTGTCCAATATTCCAATGATATTTCTTGAGGTCTTGTAACAGAATTTGCAGATGGTGATTTCACCTTCTTTGTCACTGGCGTGTGAACCGCAGGACATTGAGAGAGGTGAACTTACCTTGCACCAATTTTAAGAGACTAGCCCTCCTAGAGTTCAGGGGCAACAACTTTGGGAGCACAAAACACCTGATGAGACCCAGGAACCAGCCAAGTGTGCACTGCCTGTTAGATGGGTAAAACCCAGGTTCATTTTAGTAAGCCTGCCCCTAGAGTTAGAAGCAGAGCCTGATCATTTCTTAGAGTTGCCTGAGGAGTCTCACAGGAGATGAGACCAATTTCTTTGGTATTGAATTATGTGTTGGTTACTGTTTGAATGGCAGTGAATGAGACAGACAACTGGACAAGTTGATACCAGGGTCCAACATGATTATGGTGTCTTCTTCCACAGGTGAGTGCTGATCATCACATAGCTTATTGTGGCCCTGTTTGGAGGGATCATGACATTGGAGTTCATATAGTTCCACAAATACTGAGAGATGACTAACATTCTGTAAGGTGAAGAGTACCTGGAGCCAAACAAATTATTATTTGCTCTTCCCCCACTCCCATTCTTCTGTATGACTATCAACTTTTAGAGGGAGGGAATGGATTGGTAAGCAGAGTAACGTTACTACAATAGAGTGTATAATTTAAAAAAATTAAAAATGGATTTTCCAGACATTCTGTGAAATAGAGTAGTCTTCTACAGAGAGAGTGCTACTCTAAGGGGTCAATAGAGAAGTAGCCAGTTAGCATAATCTTTAGATTCACCATAGGAGATCCAAACTCTCCTAATAAATTCCCCAACATGAATGGCTGAGAAGACATAATCTTCTTTCAGCCACCTTACCTTAAAGCCTGCTTAGAATAGAACTGTGTAACACAACTGTAACATCATGCTGTCCCAGATGATGTCTCCTGCAAGATGCTTACTGGAACCAGGGAAATTCATCATTTCTGAAGAGCCAGAAGAAACTCACTCTGCATCCACTGTATCCTTTTCTGTGGTGTGCTCTTTGCACCTAACACAGTTAGAGTTCTATCAGAGGACAAGCACATCCCTAAAGCCACCCTTACCATGAAGTCATGCAAAATATCCACCGAAGGCAGTCTGGAGTTGCCAATTAAAACCCCACATATTCTGGCCAGGCAGACTCTGGGGGTAACTATTCTCCCCATAGATATCAATATGCTTTACAAATGCTGCCACTGATGGAAGCCCAGAGCCCCTTCTAATATGATCAGGACATCCAGGTGCAGGGGTGGCAACCCACGCTTATATGTCAACTCTTTATTTGCCTCATGAACTGGAAAAAAAAACACATTCTCTCATGATATGATTTATCTAATGAAATAAATCATCTACACATGTACAAGCACACTTGGACTGATGGCTGCCAGGTTCCTCTGGCTCTGTTTAATACTGAAGAACACCATCAAACTCCTAAGGCTGCACTTAAATGATTAGAAAAATGTCTTGCCAGGGAAAATAAATACCCAAGCATATGTTCCAAACCAGTTCCCCAGTGGAGATCCTTGCAGGAACCCTAATGATAACTGGTAATTTCAAATTTTGAGCTTTACCAGGAACCTCTTAAGCAGCATGAAAGAAGGAAGAGAAAAGTCATGAATATGAGCAAAACTTCAGAGATACCTGAAGAAAGCTGTTGCTAAAATTCTTTCCCAGAGGAAGACATAAGCAAAGCCTAACCCTACTATAATATCCCATTGACAAAACAAGGCACAATTCTTCAAAGTTTATTTTAGGAGGTCAAAGAGTTCGCTTGGGTTTCACACAGAGGATAGGTGAAGGGTTACTTTTAAGGATATGGGTTTTCCTCTCTACAACAGCCTGCACCTAGAAAGCCTTTACCCAACAGAAATGGAGATTCCAAAGACACACGGATTGAGACTTCACAAACAAGCCTGTATACTCTAGCTACTCCTTGAGGTCATATGCAATGAGAATACAGTTGTATTAAACAAGTGGGAGGAAGCTTCTGGATACTCAGATGAGGGTCTTGTGACATCTTGCACCTCTCCATGTGGAGATATAACCAATGAGCCCAGCCAATACAATCATTTTGCAAGTGGCATGGCTGAACTCTCCAAGGTGGCAGTTCCTTAGTTTGGATGACAGTCACTCACAACCTTTTTCACCCTTTTCTTTGGCTTTTACAAATTTTCTCACACCTCTTCTTCCACAGTGATCCCTGAGCTGAGGGAGTGATCTAGATACATGACTGTATTTCTCCTGATTGGTTAAAAAGCCACATTCTTATGCCTTTCTATTTATTCCTTCATCTTCAAATATGGTAGTTAGTGGGTATTATGGGCATTTCTCTTCCTACAAAATCCAAGTGAGAACATGGACAATACCCAAGAAACAGAAAAATACCCAAATGGACAACAGATTTCAGTAATAACCTGTGACTGGATACACAAATATGGGGAAGCACTTTAGCTGGCACATAATTTAGGGGACCAATAACAGTTCCTTTTCAACTGGAGCCCGTGACTTCCCTGGACATTTTTTTTTTTGCCTGAATTCAATTCATAGTACTAGGTGTGAATTTCACCATGTGAAGTAGTCCTTAAGTCCAATTATAAGCTGGATCTTTCTTTCTTTCTTTTTTTTTTTTTTGGTTTTTCAAGACAGGGTTTCTCTGTGTAGCTTTGCGCCTTTCCTGGAACTCACTTGGTAACTTGGTAGCCCAGGCTGGCCTTGAACTCACAGAGATCCGCCTGGCTCTGCCTCCTGAGTGCTGGGATTAAAGGCATGCATCACCATCGCCCGGCAGCTGGATCTTTCTATAACTACCCACAGTACCATTTCACTAGCTGCCACATTGTACCTGGCATGTCTATCAAAATACAGGATACACAGCTGAGTAGGACTCTTGGGTTCGGTTCTCCCCAGTAACTTTAGTAGCAACTTCTGGAACTACAGAAAGTAGCTTTCATGGAGGGGACGTTTTGTCCCCAGTCCTAACTTATTTCTCCTAGTCTGGCAGCCGAAGAAAGCAATCTCTTCAAGCACTAGGACTCATCATTAACCACCTCCTGAGAGTACCTATTTTTACATTTGTGTACTCTTTGGCATTTACAGGCACAATGTATCGCAAACTTTTTCCAGTCACTTCTGTGCATATCATTTGTGTCTTACCCAACCCCAAATCTCCCAAGAATTCCTTAACAACACATGAGCTTTGTACAATTTATAAGCTATTTTCCCATGTTTGTTTCTTCAGGTACACTAGAATGCTGCTTAAACAAATTTCCAAATCTGAAAAAACAACAAAACAAAAACAACAACAACAAAAACCTCTTAAAGGTTAGTGTTATGCTGTGGGATATTTTTCTGTATACAATGAATATGTGTGTCACCCATTGTATAATAAATAAAGTTGCATTGGCCTATGGCAGGGCAGGATCGAGCCAGGTGGGAAAACCCAAAAGAGATAGTGAGAGAAGAAAAGCAGAGTGGGAATATGCCAGCCTACCACCTAAGGAACAACATGTAATGGGACACAGGTGAAGCCACAGAACATGTGGTGATACATAGATTAATAGAAATGGGTTGAGTTAAGTTATAAGAGCTAGCTAGCAAGAAGCCTGCCATAGGCTATACAGTTTGTAATTAATATTAAGCCTCTTGAGTTATTATTTTATAAGCGGCTGTAGGACTGTGAGGCCAGGTGGGACTGGAGATACTTCTGGCTACATCTGCCATTCCAATGTGGGGTAAGAATTTCCACCTAAAACCTGAGAAAGCTTTTAAAAAGAGTTCTAAAACAGAGCCAAGAACAGCTTCCTAGTTGTGTCTTTCGTGCAAGTCATGATACAGAGTTGCCTTGGCATGCAGGCTTGAGCTAGAGCATGGTGGGTTCCAGGCATATGGGCTTGACCTACAGCATGACAGTTTCCCATCACAGTACATAGAGGTATCTCCAAGCTGCACAGCACACTGCGTGGTGGATTTAGCTTTTGCAAGTACAGACAAAAAAAAAAGTTTCTGGGCTACATGCTGCTTGATGGAGACATAGACGCACTGCTTCCCAGAGTTGGTGGTGAGCATGTCTCCCAGAGATGGCAGTAAACTACCTCTGTCATGTTGGGAAGCCGAATGGGGTGAGATCAGCAGCCAAAGCTGCAGATTTGGTCTTAGCCACCTAGCTTAACAGTTCAAAATCTCTCCTGGTCAAAAAAGATTATAGGTACACAATAAGACAGATTCAGATGAAATACACCTCTAAACTGTTTACAATGTATGCAAAAGATACATAGGCTTGTGTGAGAGAGAATAGAACAGATATAGATAGTCATAAAAATAAAATAAAGTCTTAGAAAATAGAATAATATATAAAAATATAATAAACCATGTAAAGATGGAAATTCCACAGAGAGTCTGGATTATGTTGTCTTTGGGATTTTTAACTGCAGAAAGACATTTGATTAAGGAGTATTAAGTTAAACCAGTATGCTTATTTTAAAGGTATCTTGCCTTCAAAATTAGTGCCTAAGGGTATGTTGCTTTGGAAAAGAGGTTCTGCTTTTGTTTCCACAGAAGATTAGAACCTGTGAATTGCTTCTAGGCCAATATGGTTTGATCATCCAAGACCCCTGAAAGGTCTCTGATGACAGCCATGGCCTAGATGATCCAACATCTAAAACAGCTTCAATGCAACTGACTGAGATGATCCAGCCTAACAGACTACTACAGCCAAGATGTAACTATAATTCTTAATTTTCTCGGGATCCCCATAAGATTACCAGCACCCTCAATCCACAGGAAGTAGTATGAAAAGCTATGCCCCAATTCACAAAATATTGTTTATAAATGTTTATTTTTATTTAAACAGGGTTGATTTTAAATGCAATTTCTTTCTAAAGAAGAAAAGGGGATAGAGATATGATAGGATGAAATGGTAGATTGTTGAATCTACTTTTAAAAAGCAACAACTTATTTGAAATGTTTTACTTTGCTATGGATTTTAGTTTATTGATACAAATTTAAAATTAATTTTGTTATATTTTATAAATATTTATACTCTTGTATAATGCAACACATTTAAAATGTGTAAATGCAACACATTTAAAATTGTAATGTATAATTAAGAAATACAGATTAAAAATTAGTCATCTATGATAATCAAACTTATATTAGTTAAGTTTTTAGGTATACATAGATACACTTCAATTAGGTAGGTAATCTTCAAACACTTCAAAGACCTACAGAATATGGCATTTAAAATATTTTAAGAATTTAGACTTTTCTGGACAGTGAGACACATCTGCTCCTGCCAGCACCAATTACTTCAAATAGGATGATAGGCATTGAAGAAACTCATTATGGAGTTTGCTTTCTTTGTGGCAAAAGTTAGCCACTGGAAAAAAAAGTGCCCTTGCCTCAATTGCTTGACAGGATGCTGTATAAACTGGAGATGCAGGACCTATAGGAAGGTGACCACTGAACTTTGCAAGGTGAGATGGTCCTTCAGATTCCTGCTTCTCAGAAGAAATTGCCAGACATTCTACAGGACACAGGGAAAAGTGACTGACAAACTTTGCCAGAATGAAAAGAACAGTCCTTAAAATTTCCTGCTTCACTGAAAGCTATGCCAGAGACTCTAGTCCTGTAGACTGAAGATAGATGACCCAATGTTACAGAGGAACTCTGGATGACTATACAGGCAAACAGATGTTTCTGTCATTTCTAGAATTATGAAAGTTGCTTGCGATGCTCTTCCTGTTTACTCAGGTAATATTATATCCTTCTGGGGTCTTTGATGGAGTTGAAGACTAGATAGTTATAATTTTCCTTAGTCATGCTAAAAGATAAATTAGATATAAAACTTTAGACTCACAAAATAGGATAGATGATAGAATATTTTCTTTAATTTTGCCAAATACAAATAGACTAGACACTGTAACTGTAATTCTTGCTTGATAACTGTTTTGTTATATATAATTTTACTATGTTAAAATTAAAACCCTCCTTTTTGATTCGATAGAAAAGGGGAAGTGCTGTGGGATGTCCTTCTGTTTGCTGTGAATATGTGTGGTTCCCATTGGATAATAAATAAAGCTATTTTGGCCTATGGCAAGAAAGCTTACAGCCAGGTGGGAAATCTATGCAGAGATTCAGAAAGAAGGGCAGAGTTGGAGAGAGGAGTGATGCCAGCCACTGCCAAAGGAGCAACGAGATGCCAGGAGACCCATAATACCACAGCTACATGGCAACATATAGATTAATAGGAATGGGTTGATTTAAGATGAAAGAGCTAGCTAGCAAGATTCTGCAGCCACAGGCCATACAGTTTGTAATTATTATAAGCCTCTGAGTGATTATTTTATAAGCCTCTGTGGGACCATGAATGGAAGAGATTTGTCTGGACCTTGGGGCCCAGGAGGAATGGAGAAATTTCTGGACTTCAGGACTGGCAGTAAACAGAGAAATTTCCATCTACAGTATTATCCTGTCCATATGTGACAAACCATTTATACAGAGGAGGGGCAGAACAGTGTTGCAAAGCCTGAGCCACTTTTTTTATTTATTGCATAGTGAGACTGTGAAGAAAAGCTTGGCAAAGCAAGTTGAAGGTCCACTGTCATTTGTTGCAAGTAAATGTCAGATGGTGACAGAATACCACAACTAGGGACATACTGAAGTCAAACACAATCAAGGTCTAACACAGCATGAAAAGATTTTAACCATTTAGTATCAATTTCTTCATCTATAGATCCATGTTAACTATACTATTATAGCTAGGACCACTAATTTAGCTCTTCACAGTACTCAGTCATTCTCTCTCAGTCATTCACTTCCAAATGCTGGAGCTCTTCCATGGAATCTCCTTGCATTTTACCACCCTTGTTAAATTTCCTGGGCAGTCTCATGCTACTCAGTGCCCCTCAGAGCTAATGGTGAATGAGGTCCCACTCTCCCTTGTTGGATCTGTGGGTAAATGCTTGACTCTGTCATAGTATGGTCTACCAAACCAGAATGTGTTCTGCTGTGTGAGGGAGAAAGGGAACTAAAATATAAAGGGAGACTATTGAAAGATATATAAAGCAGTTCTACACTAAGCTCAGGGCTCAGCCTTTGGATATGAATTTACTGAGCCCATAGCAGTCTAATAAATGCTGCTTCCTGGAGGAAAGTCTCAGAGCCTGACAATTTTAGAATAAATGTCCCCCCTCCATGCTCATTTATAGACTATTTATTTTCATCTTGTGTTTTCACTATGTTGGTAATGTCAGAGCTTGTTTGGAATGGAGGTCATTGAATTTTAGTTTTGTTGAGTAATATTCCTAATAAATTTTTAAAACAAAAATCTCCACAATTTTTAGGAATTAGTTTTGTGTTATCTGAGTGGAATATAAGAAGGTGAAATGTTCACTAGCTAGTATTTATCTGGTATTAGTTGTACTTGGCTAATTTTTGTTGTTGGCAGGTCAGACTGAATTCTTGACATTCTGGTAGCTGTCTTCTTAGAGGGAACAGGCCATGAACTTTATTCTTTTACATGTTTAGAAATTTATAATAATTAGTTTTACAATGCAGTAAACTTCCAGACATTATAGTTTTGGCTTTAGATAAAAGATTACTATTGTGTTTATTTGCCCGAGTGGTTAAGGAGAATAGAGCTGAATAGTAATGCCTGATCAACAAAATCTTACAAATACATGCTACAGCTTTTGACTAGCATATAAACAGTGAAGGGTAGATTGTGGACATAATGAAGAAAGCTTCTGACAAGGATCAGGCCACATAAATATTTGCTGTTCATCAGAAAAGATATTGCTATTTAGTGTAAATTATTTAGCTACCATTGAATGTAACACAAATTAAGAAAATAACTTCTTTGTGTACTAAAACTCCAAGAAATGAGGCTGACCCTCATGCTCTCCCATGAGTAGACTTTACTAACTCTAAAGTAAGACAAAGATAAAGGAACTAAAAAGAATTTCAGAATATCTGAAGTGAGTGAGAACTTTAAGTTTCCCAAGTCTAGTCACAAACTAGACTTTTCATAAACTTTATTTTGTTTCTCAGAAAATGTGTGGGATTGCCTAAGGCGGAGACAGAAAATCCACTGAATAAACTGTTTAGTGTCATATAGAAAATAATTTGTCTCCAGTCCTGTAGCAGACTACTTGCAAGCACAGTTGCCCTTGCACATTGACTCCCCTCATTCCTGGTGACTGCCAAACCTTGACATGGTCCTAGCTTTCCTTCTTCCAGTGGACACTCTAACAGCTCCCCTTCTAGCTCATTCCTTTGTGTCAGTGGCCAATACCTAGGATCATTTTCTACGTGGGATCCGAAATAGCTATAGTTCATCTGTACTCAGGTAGGTGATTTATACTTCTTTTCATGTCCTTCAATACAATCTCTTCAATATCATCCCAAGCCCTGTAGCAGATTGCTCACAGAGGCTTATCCTCCCTCCTCCCTCCAATGACTGTGGAATCCACCAAAACTCATGAAGGAGCCAGCCATCCCATACCTTTGTGTCAGCTACAGATACCTAGAAACCCTCTCCATCTGAGAACCCCACACACCAGTGTTCACATCAGACTGGAACTCAGGTAGTGGATTTTCCCTCTCATTCCTGTCCCCCATTACAACTGCTCCAGTCTCATCTTTAGCCCCTTAGTAGCTTGCTTACCAGGTCTGTCCTCCCATCTTACCTCCATGTTAAGGGGAATCTGCCAAATCACGGAGTTGACTCAATATTTCTCCTTCTGTGGATCCTCTTAGCTCTCTGCTTTAGCTCCTACTCTTACTTTCACATCAGCCACCAGTCCTTAGAAGCACTTTCTACCTTGAACTCCCAGTGGCCACACCTTACAGGGACTCAGGTAGGTGAATCACTCTACCCTTCTTGTCTTTCATTACTATTTTCCATTCCCAGGCTTAGCTCAGTTACAACTTGGTTACATGTGCCCTCCCCAACTTCAACTTCATTCACTGGAGACTCCAAGTCTTTGTTCAATCTGGCTAGCCCTTTTATCCCTGTCTCTCCAGATTATTCTTGGCCTTGCTGCAATCTATCTGCAAGATCACCTTTTCTTACTACCCTCCATTTCCCAATGGAACACACTTCAAGGTGCACACAGTGTCCTCTTAGCTTTTTCCTGAATCACCTATTAACCTTTTATCCTAACCTACCTGTATCTCTCTCTGCCCCCAGTCAATGTGTATAACACTTTCTACCAGGCAACCCACAGCAACCACACTTTTCTAAGATAGAGATAAAAGAATGGAACCACACTTTTCTAAGATAGAGATAAAAGAATGGAACGTCCACCCAACAAAGAAAAAGTGTCAACACTTAGAATTAAAACCATCTTAACCTACTGTGCCTATGTACCAGGGAAAAAACAACAGCCAAGATTATATGTCTCTACTGGAACCTGGTAACCTATTACAGTAAGACCAGCAGAATGCAATATAAGTAGAACAAAAAATATCACAAGGACTTCAAAATGGCAATCATGAATATGTTCAAAGACCTTAAAGAGGGCATGAATAAATTCTGAAATGAGGACTGTGAAAACAGAAACAGCAATGGGATGCAATAATGAAAAGAGTTCAATAAATGAAAGTAGAAATAGAATCATTAAAGAAAACATAAACTGAGATAAAATTAGAAATGAAAAATATAATAAGTCAAACAACCTGAGAGTTAAGCTTCTACCAACAGAGTAGAAGAGAGAATCTCAGGCACATATGACAAGGTAGAATAAGTGGATACCTCAATCAAATAAATTATAAAATCTAAAAAATTCAGGCATGAAATATTTAAGAAATCTAGGACACTATAAAAAGACAAAAATCTATAAGTAACAGGAATTTAGGAAGAGAAGAAACCAAGGTCAAAGACACAGAAAATATTTTCAACAATAATAGTAGAAGAAAACTTCCCTAACACAAATAAAGATATGCCTATCAATGTACAAAAAACATGCAGAACACCAAACAGACTGGACCAGAAAAGAAATTCCCCAAGACACATAATAATCAAAACACTAAATGTATATCACAAAGAAAGAATATTAAAAATGATAATGGAAAAGGGCCATGAAACACATAAAAGTGAAACCATTACAATACTGCCTGACTTCTCAATGGAGACTCTGAGTGCCAGAAGGGTCTGGACAGATGTTCTTCAATGATAAAGGCCACAGATGCCAGCCCAGACTACTATACCCAGCAAAACTTTCAATTACAGTAAGTAGAGAGACAGAAAAACATTTAATTACAAAACTAAATTTAAGGAGTATATATCCACAAATACAGATACACAGAAGGTGCTAGGAAAAAAACTTCAATCTGAAGAGTTAATCACACTGAATAAAACAAGGAATAAATAATACAAACCAGAAAAAAGAGGAGGGAAAAACCCACATCATGACAACATAATTGCATGAACCTATAAATACTGCCCACTGATAACTCTCAACATTAAAGCTCTCAATTCCCCCAATAAAAAGGCACAGACTAACAGATCAGATTAGAAAATAGGATGCAACTTTCTACTATACCTGAAAAACACACCTTACCATCAAAGATAGACATCACCTCAGGTTAAAAGGATTGAAAAAGATATTCTAAGTAAATAGACTCAAAAAGCAAGCCAGTATAGACATTTCAACTTCTGTCAAAATAGACTTCAAACCAAAACTAGTCATAAGAGATAGAGGACAATACATATTCATCAAAATAAAATTATGTCAAAATAATATTATAATCCTAAACATTTATTAATCAAACACAAGTTCATAAATGAAACACTACTAGAGCTAAACTCACATATTGACCCTAATATGCTGATAGTGAGCAACTTCAACACCCTACTCTCACTAATAGGCATGTCATTCAGACAAAAACTAAAAAATGAAATTCTTGCATTAAATAATGTAATAAACAAAATGTACCAAACAGATATTTACAGAACACGTCACCCAATCACAAAAGTATATACCTTCTTAGCGCCTAATGGAACTCTCTCAAAAATGACCACATACTCAAACACAAAGTAAATCTTTATAGATATAAGAAAATTTAAATAACAGCCTATATGCTACACCACAGACTTAAACTGAATATCAACAGCAGAAAATAGATGCAATAATGGAAATGAAAATACTCAAGAACTGAATGAGCCGACAGAAATTAAGAAGGAAATTAAAGAGTTTTTAGAATTTAATGAAAATTAAAATATATCATACTCAAACTTATGGAATACAATGAAGGCCATTCTAAGTGGAAAGTTCATAGCACCAAGTACCTTCATAAAAATTGGAGAGATCCCATATTAGCAACTTAACAACATACCTGAAATATCTAGAATAAAAAGAAAGAATAACACTCCCCAAAAGCAGACAAGATATAATGAAATTCAGGGATGAAATCAATAAAATATAGAGCATAACAGCAACAATAACCCAAAAATTTAATAAAATTAATAGTTGGCTCTTTAAGAACATCAATGCTATTTATAAACCCTTAGCCAAATTAAGGTCAGGTGATTAATGGAATTTTGGATGAAGTCCAATACACATTAGGTTCAGTGGGTCCCTGGACTCATCCTGTAGTTCTTTTCCCATTTCAAGATGTTTAATTATACAGATATCTTTAAAAGTTGGCTGAATTCCTACATTGATTCCCTGACCTATAGAGTGAGGGTAATTATGATTGGAAAGGCCAAATGGAAGCTGATTTTGTTGCCTCTCTAGGGAAAATTGTGAATAAAAGACTATATCACATGCTAGGAGGAATTGCAGAAATTACTGCCACAATCAAGAGCTTGAAAGATGTTGGGGTGGTGGTCTCATCACATCTCCCTTTAAATCTTCTATCTGGAAAGTAGAGAACACAGATAGATGGATCATAGAGAATGACATTGATCATGGGAAACTTAAGTAGTGACTCCAATTGCAGCTACTATACCAAATATGGTGTCCTCACTTGAGCAGATTAACAAATCTCCTGGTACATGGTATACTGATATCTAAATACTAAATTAATTTTTATTTAGTGCCTGTCCATAAGGTCCACCAGAAACAAGTTGCTTTGAGTTGGGAAGGCCAGCAGTATACCTTTACAATTTTACTTAATAAAATATGTTTACTCTCTAGCCCTATGGCATAATTTAATTTGAAGGTATCTTGATCATCTGTCTCTTCCACAAAATTTCACATTGGTTTACAACATTGAAGACATTATGGTGATTGGACAAAGTGAGCAGGAAGTAGAAAACACTTTGGAAATTCAAGGGCCTTCTACTTCAGTGAAATTTCTAGTGTAGTGGTGTAGGGAATGAAGAGATATTATTTCTAAGTTGAGGATTAAGTTATTACCACAACCAAGAAATAAGCACAGTGGTTAGTGGGTCTTCTTGTATTGTGGAGAATCTGGGGACAGCACATTCTTTGTTTGGATGTGTTACACCAGCCCATATATCAAGTGAACTTGGAAAACTGTTTTAAATGAGGACTCATACAGGAGAAGGCTCTTCAATAGATCTAGGCTATTGTGCTCGCTGCTCTGTCATGTGGGCCATATGAAACAACATATCTGATGATACTTGAGTTGTTAGTTGCAGATAGAGATACTGTTTGGAGTTTTTGGCAGGAGTTTTGGATGAAGACACTATCATCATCTGTAGACAACTCTTCTCCCTTTCAGAGACAGTTCTTGGTCTGCTATTGGACCTCAGTGAAAACAGAACATTTGACAAAAGGCCACCAATTTATCATGTGACCTAAGCTGCCAATCATGTGCTGAGTAACATCTCACCCACCAAGCCATATAGTAGGACATACAAAACAGCAATTTATTTTCAAATGCAGGTGTTATATATGCAATCAGGCTTTAGTGGGTCCTGAAGTTACAAGCAAGTTACATGAAGAAGCTACTCAAATGTTCATGGCTGGTATTCCTGTTATAATCCTGTCTGTTCCTAAGTATGCACCTATGGCTTCATGGGGTGTGCCCTACGATTGGTAAACCGAGGAAGAGAAGACTAGGGTATGGTATATTCATGTTTCTTTACATTATATAGTCCACCCAGAAGTGGACACCTGCAGCGTTATAACCCCTTGTTGGCATAATCCTGAAAGATACCAACAAAGGAAAATCTTCAGAGTATGGAGACTTTTTGGCAGTATACATTGTCATACACTTTGTTTGGAAGGGGAAATGGTCAGATGTGATTACTCTCTGACTTGTGGGCTATAGCTGATTGATTGGCTGGATGGTTAGATATTTGGAAAGAGCATGATTGGAAAACTGGTAAGAAAGACATCTGGGGAAAATATATGGATAGATCTCTCTAGATGGGTGAAGGATGTGAAGATATCTGTGTTTCATGTAGATAATCATCAAAAAGTGACTTTAGCAGAAGAAGAGTTCAATAATAAGTAGATAGGATGAGCAATTCTGTAGACAGTCAGCCTCTTTCCCCAGCCAACCATCTCATTTTCCACTAGGCCTTTGAACAAAGTGGCCACGATAGCAGAGATGGAGGTTATGCATGGTCTCAAAAATATGGAATTCCACTCACCAAAGCTGACCTGGCTACAGTCGCAGCTGATTGTCAGAGACAAACACTGAACCTCAGCTATCACACCATTCCCTGGTATGACCAACCAGCAACCTGGTGGCAGGTTGACTGCAGTAGATTCCTTCCCCCTTGGAAAGGCAAGCTTTGTCTTTACTGGAGTAGATAATTATTCTGGTTATGGATTACCTTTCCTGCATATGATGCTTCTGCCCAAAGTACTATCCACAAACTAATGGAATGCCTCATCTGAATAGGGACTCTGGCTTGCCTGAGCATGGTGAGCATAGATCTAGAAGATCTTGTCCTCCTGTCCCATTTCCCCTGCCTTGCTAAAACCCACAAGATTACATTCCTAAAGCTAGCCTAAAAGTCTGTTTCCTTATTTGGTCTCTTCCTCCTCCTGAGGCTAACTACCAAAGTCCAGAAATCAAAATCCCCTTTTGGTTGACCTAATTAACATTCTCAATTAAAATTAAACACCTCATCCTAACACTGGGTTTCCCCCTTTACCTTTATAAATTGCTATTTTCCTATGTGTCATGTCTATCTGCCCTCTATCCAGAGGCAGTCCTTTGTCTCTCTGGGACAAATACCCGTTCCTCCTTTCTTTTGTCCCCTTCCCCTTCTACCTCATCCCCTATCTCCTTTACTACTGCATCTAGCCATTCTAATGAAGACTTTCCCTTTCCATCCTCTTAAAATTTATAACTCCCCATTTGCTGCTGTTTTCTGCCTCAGTCAGAAGGCAGTCACTTTAACTCTTCCCCCATGCTTAATAAAGGATATTTGTGTAAAAACATCATCATGGTATTGCTTCTGACCAAGAAACTGACTTAACAGCCATAGAAGTGTGACACTGGGAATCTGATCATGGAATCTACTGGTTTTACTAAGTTCCCCACATTCCAGAAGCAGCTCATCTAAAGGAATCATGAAACTATCTTTTGCAGAAACAGTTACAGCACTAAGTATATGGAACCAGTCTAGCATCCTGGGACAGGTTTCTCCAGATGGTGGTATATTCTTTGAATCAACATCCAGTGTATGGTTTGTTTTCTCTCATAGCCAGACTCCATGGGACTAGGAATCAAGGGCTAGAAAAGGGAATGATTCCACTCACTATTATGCTCAGCAAACCATGAGGAACATTTTTTGCTTTCTGTTCCCATGATCTTAAGACCCACTGGCTTGTAAGTTTTGGTTGCAGAGGGGTGAGTATTCCTGCCAGAAGACACAGTCATTCCATTGACCTGGAAGCACATATTTCCCTCTGGCCACTTTGGGTTTCAGATAACTTTAAGCCACCAGGCTAAGAAAGATATAACAGTATCAGTAGGGGTGACTGATCCCAAATACCAAGGGGAGACTGAATTGCTGCTACACAAAGAAGGTAAAAAGATTGTGTCAGGAGTATAGGAGATCTTTTTAGGCAATCTCTTGACGCTCCAGTGTCCTGTGATTAAAGTCAATGGGAAACTAGAACAACCTAATCCAGGCAGGATGACAAAGGCACAGGCCTTTCAGGAATGAAGGTATGGGTCACTCCTCCAGGTAAAGAACCAACATCTGCTGAGGTACTTGCTGAGGGTAGAGGAAGTACATAATGATCAGTAGAGGAGCGTACCAGCTAAGGCCACGTGACTAGTTGAAAAACAAAGGTTATAATTGACTTAAATATTTCTGTCATTATTTTAAGATGTATTTGTTTAGATATGTGCATTCTATTACCTTGATTTCTCTATCATGTAATGTAACATTAGTTGAGAAATTATCCGTGATTATCATCTTTAAGTTTTGAGATACTAAAAGGATGTCCCTCAAGTGACAGTTTTACCTTTTCGAAAATTTATTTGAGAACTCTAAAAATTATTTGAGGTTGTGTTTAGGATAGTTATATCATGTTGTATATAATTGTTACCTGGTTATTGTTTTCATTTGGAAATTAAGCATTGCATAAGGAGATATGATTGTGATTCTGATAGTGGGTGGCTGTGAGATGGATATCTTTGTGGTCAATTTGACTACTTCAAAAATTATGTAAACCATATGTCTGGGTACACCTATGAGAGAATTTTCTAAATTAAATAATTTGACAGGGTAAGATGGACCCTAAATCCAGATCTTTTGAGGTGGGAAGATAAACCTGAAATAAAGAACATACCTTTGAATTTAAGCCTATATAAAGGACGTGGAAGAAAAAAGCCCAGGCTATTTGTCCACTTGTCCTTGCTATCGCTGACAAATTGACTTCTACTGGGAATAGATATACTTCAAGATCCAGTTTATAGCACACTTAGGCATATACTCAAAGAATTCTACATTCTATTACAAAGATACTTGCTCAATTATGTCCAATCCTGCTCTATTCAAAAGAGCCATAAATTGAATAAAGCCTGGACATTCATCAATAGAAGAATAGATAATGAAAATGAGTATATTTCTGCAGTGTATTTACTCAACTATTTAAAAAAATCATGATATTCACAGGTAAATGGATGGGACTAGAAAAAAAATCATCTTGAGTGATGTAACCCAGACCCTGACAGACTAATGCATTCTCTTATATTATTAATGCTAGCTTTTAGCATATGATAGACACACTACTATCTGAATAACCACAGATAGGTATAGAGTAAACAACTAAGAGGGAAGGAAGGATCTCCAAAGTAAGGGAAAATATTGCCTTGTGTCTGCATTTCTACAATTAAGTGGCTACATCTTGGTCAGGGTTTGTGTCTGAGAAAGAAAGTGTAGACTATCTTGACCTCAAAATGTTACAATCAGAGTAGATAGTTCAGTGGAAACAACAGAGATACTGTGCACAATGAAGTATATTTAGAAAGTATCATCTTGCATAAATTAATTTTTAGAAAATAATTACCCATGTAATAAGCATAGATTCATGTATGTATTTAAAATGGGAATTTAAAAATTGGTAATTGAAATACTGTATGAGCACTGCATATTAGAAAGAACACCATTTTTTTTATGTAAACAGGGATTCCTCTTCCAACTTCCTTGAGCTGTTTTAAACTCCTTGAAGTATTGTGAATTCCCTCCAGACAAGAATAAAGACCCGATTGGAATTTAAAATCTTTTATTAGACTTCATAAGCCCAGAATTAATATAATACTCAGACACAAGATGGCTGGCAATGAGTTATATTCTGTCTTTCATGAATCATGACACTTTGTGTATTTTAATGTTCTGACATGTTTAGCATTTGCTGACAATATTGTCATGCTGTTGTTTCAGGGCCCATGCATTGTAATATCCAACTGGGTCTGAGGAAGCATTCTTCTGTTGATTGACAGTCCTTTAAAGAATAAACTATTGCCAGAAGATAAGTGGATAATGAAAATGTGGTACATTTGCATGATGAAATATTACTCAGCTTTTAACAAATAAAATCATGAAATATATAGGTAAGTTAATGAAGTTAGAAAATAATGATCCTGGATGAGGTAACCAAGACTCAATACAAATATGGTATGTTAGATTTTAATCCTTCAATAGGCATACTGCAATTCATATAACTATTGAGGTTGAATGCAAAATAAGCCATTGGGGAGGTGTCACAAGGAAGGGTAAATACAATATATAGTTATGGGGCACTGGAATGGAAGGCATAAATGGAGAGGGATGTAATGGAGAAAATACAGGGAGAGACAGCTAACACAAGGGTGGTTTAAGGGGTCATCCTGAAACCTACTATAGAAGAAGCATCATAAAATACATAGGTGTATTAAAGAAATATAAATGGCACCACCAAAAAATAAGGGAGACAAAGCCTAAATTAGACATCTCTCACCACCAAGTGAAATTTTCAGTGCCAGGAATGGTTTACATCTAGTCAATTTTTTTTTCAAAGTGGCTCCATAGAAATCTCCAAACAACTCTGAATATTGCCTGTACTGTTGTTTCCTCTCCACACTCTGATGGTAAGGTCCTATTGTTGAAGATAACAACTACATATCTCACTGAACATGGAGGAGTAGAGCTGCTCTAATGTCTAGTACTATATCAAGCAAGAATAAACAAAAATTACAACTAAAAGAGAATAGAAAAATTCACAGGCACTATAAAGAGTCTCACAGATGAGTGACATTTTAGAATTGCCAGATAACAATTTTGAATGACTTTGGTTAGTATGTTCATGAAAATAGAGAAAATGGTGAGTGATTTTATTGGTAAGTTGAATTCTGTTGAAAGTAATCAAATGGGAAGAGCTGGATTGAATATATAATATTAAGAATTGTGAAAACAATATATGGGTTTGAAAAAAGACAGAGCAGTAAAAGCAATGACTAACAAAGACAAAATATTTAAACCAAATGAGAGAAAAAGAGAAAATCACACAGACATCAAATAGCTAAGGGACAAAAGTACACTATGCACATTATAAGAATGGAAAAAGAGAATCTTAGAAGAAACAATATACACAAAGGGAATGAAGAATAATTTCCCAAAACTGATTAAAAACTTCAACCTATATTTTTATTTTTATTACTATTTATTTATTTGTTGTTTTGGCCATATTCTTTCCCTAACCCAAGTTCTCCCATATCCTTCCCACCTCCATATCCACCAAACTTTGTTGTTTTCCTATCTCCAAAAACAAAACTAACACAAAACACAAAGAATTCCAAAGCGTAACAACAACTGCACACAAACACACACACACACACACACACACACGCATGCACGCACACACGCACACACATACACACACACACACACACATACAAAATCATAACCCATTTTCCCTTTTGTTTTTGGTCAACTATTTTTGAGCTTGTGTCCTGTACTGAAATGTGGTTGATATACTCATTGCCACTCAACTGGAGAAAACTCACTGTCCCTCTACCAGCAGGATTCAATTTGAAGCAGCTTTCTTGGTTAATTGTAGGACTTTGTGCCTATTTCTCCTTTTCTTTTGGGGGGATTTTGTCTGAATTTGGATCTACACCATGGAAACCACACCTGACACTGTTAGTGATGCCAAGAACCTAAGACTAGACAAATCATGGGTCTTAGGGGAGAATCTACTACTATTTTGCTAAAAATTACATACCAATAAAATGATTCCTGATGGCATATTGCTAAAGCATAGACTTGTGGGCATTGTTCAGTATTCATCTGTGGTGCTTTTTTTTTTTAATGGTAGATGGTAATTAGCACAGAGAACCACAGACTGACGATGTAGAGACAATGTGGAAAGACCTTGAATCACTCAGTCCTAAATAGGATGTCTTCAACAAACCTCATTTCTCAAGGGTTAGGCATTTATGGAGAAGAGAAGACAGAGAGATCCAAAGAGTTAGAAGTGGTAGAAACAGAGTCTTTCAGAAACAATACAGCTGATGCACATATGGAGACAGAGTGTGTGTAACAGCACTCACAAGACCAGAACAAATTACAACTATATATTTAAAATATCTTCAAATAAAAAACAAGGAAAATGAAACCATATTACCTTTGAAGAACCAATGAGAAGGTTATTGGTGACTTTGAAGTAGAAAAGGCATGATTTAGAATAAAACTGAATCACATTTTGAGCATAAAGAAAAAATGCCAATCTGTAATGCAAAACTCTATAGAATATTATTCCATAATGAGGAAAAGTAAGGAAAATGAAGTCATTATTTACTATGGGATTTGATTAAAACATCTCAGCTAGGCCTGTGGAACACACTACTTCTAGTCTTGTGGCAGCTCTTGAAATTTTATCTTTCATTGCAGCTAAGACTAGGCCAATATCAGCACTTAGATATAACAGATTTTATATTACTCAAACCATTTCCTTTTGACACCAATCTTACCCACAATGACTTAATCTTTACTTGAATCTTGAAAGTCTAACTTACTTTTAAAACCATTCCCAGTTTGTTCTTTCATTTCAAAGCATTCCTTGGACTACCAAAGTCTGCAAACTACTCATCTGAACTTTGATATGAAGAGGCTTGCAGTGGTGTTTATCACCTTATAAATACCATATTTCTTTTGGTTTCTGGTAATACCAATTTTCACAAATCACATATTTTCACTTTTAATAAAAAAGAAAGCAAAAATGCTGCCAGATAAGATATTTATAGCCCATTTTTAATACAGCAGTATAATTCCTAGCATAGCACTGGTCACAAGACTAACATGAATAAGAACTTCATGTAGTAGAAGACAAACAATAATAGAAGTCATGGAATAACAATGTTTAATTATCATGAAAAAAGAATGATGAATCAAAATGCTCTTCAAATTTAGTTTCTATGTAGCTCTAATCCTGCCATAGGAAATACATTTCCTTCTTTTTAAAGAATCTGGGAATGTTTAAGAGGTTATATATGTAGCCATGATGGATCTTCTGGAATATCCAGCATATCTGGGTGAGAATGTTATCTATCTACTTATTTCTACCAACAAAAAGTCTGTATTTAATTGAATGAAAATTAATAGAGATTTTTGTCCTAAATCCTAGAGTTTACAAGCTTCTGTAGAAAAGTTGTTGCAGAAATTTCAAATGATGATTTTAAGTGTAACTATAGTTGGTCAATATAAGAATTTCTGCATGCTCTTTACAGTATAAAGGGAAAAAGTTGTATTGAAACTGGGATCCTGTAACAATTAAATTAACAATTAATTAAGAATTAAGGTTTTCACAAAAATTCCATGCTGAGTATGGAAAAAGCTGAAGTTAGGGTGCCAGAGAAGAAAGTTACCTGGAAAGGGGAGATTCCACCAAACTCTGAAGGTTTACTTCAGCTGAATTGACACATGTGTATTTCCTCACTTTTATTTATCTTTCTCATAAAATTTCATCATTTCTTCATAAATGGTAGAGCAAAACTAGGAGTCTTTCTTTAGCTTTTCCAAGTTTAAAAAAATACACATTTCTTTAGCAATGTATGCTTTCTATGTTTTTTTTTCCCAAACAGAGGAACTTAGGTGACAGGTTCATGAAACTAAATAGTGCTTGGCGTTAAAGAAAATTGTTGTGGCTTTAGAATCTGAAGCATAGCAGTTTCAGTCATGAAGAATAGAAGGCAATGTCTTTAGTCCTGATTCAGATTTTCTTGTATAATACTGAGAATTAGGAATACATGATGAGGCATTGTGATAAATGTTCTTTAATACACAATTAGAAAGAGATGAATAATTACAATTACTATGTGCTTCAAATTAAATGTTAACTTTATCATTTAGACAATCATACTTATAGTCAAATGCTTTTATGTACTTCAGTTTAGCTAATATTTTCTTTTCAAACTGTCAGGTAAGGATTTAGAAAATATTTCACATGGCCTTTTTTAAAAAATTTATTAACAACTCTGTCAAGATGTGAAAACTATACCTACTTTGTATGAACAAATGGAAAGATGCACACTTTACTCTCTATGTTCTAACCTATATCTATTGGCTTTAAATGGTTCAATTTTAGACTTGTAATACAAACTACTAATGTGCTTCCAAGAATTAGAAAACACTTCTACTTAATATAGTAGAGAAGGTAAACTTTGTTTCAGGAATGGATAATTGATCATTTTAAGAAAACTTCAAAGATGATAGGAGCAGAGAGTCAATTTTGCTTCCTGTCCTTGAGACAAATAAATTATAGACCTTCATAAACTTTTGTACATCTTAGGAAACAAGGAAGTTTGTATTTTACTTGACTGGAAAATGTTCATTCTTCAAAGGTGTTTCTGTTGGTCTCATAGGCATACACATTGATTAAGATTTCTTATTAACATGCAATCATCTTCAATTGTTTTCACTTAATTGCTTTTTATTTCAGTTAACTACCAATGTTCTTTACTCTCTCATGTAGTTTAATTAGCATGGAAGGTCACTGAGAGGTGTTAAGGCATCAACTTGCCCAGAGGAAGTTGCCAATGTCTCTCTGACTTCTAATTAGAGCACACCTTAGAATCATGGTGTAAGAGAGAATGTAGCAGGCAGATACAATGATGAAAGAATAGAAAATTAGCAATAGGCATCCCTGTGTACATGATGGCAAATGCCCAATCCTTATTGTTGTTTAAAGGTCACAGTTTAATATGTGTATCAGAGGATGACAGAATATTGCACATGACAATTTCTATATTACTTAAGATTTATTGAACATTTCCTATGCACAAAAATTATGGAGAATAACTTCAAAGCATGGCAAGGTCTGAAGATAAGCTATTAAAAGAAAAACAGAATCAAATATGTAATACATGTCATAAATGTGATGCATGAAAGAAATCTTTCCTTAGTATTTAAGTTTTTACTTATGGAAATGAAATATTTTATATTTCAGTAAACTGTTGTAAAATAACATTAGAATTTAGGCATTTGGCTAAGTGTATAGTAATTTTCATAGGTAGATATTCCTGGAAATGCTGTTTTATACCAAGAACAATCAATGTATTTCTTATGGATTCCTTATTTCTGGAAGCTGCTTTAAAAAAAGTACATCCAGTAGCAATTTAAAGATGTAGCTATGAATATGATAATCATTCTTAAAAGCAACAAAAATTTCAGTTGCTTTAAAACAGAATCAAATCAATAACATTTTATCCAAAAGATTAGATTTAACCAACATATTTCTGGAGAACAAAATATTTTTAATATACTTTCTAAATTATCAGATTCTAAAGGGACTTTAGATCATTCTTTTGACTTGTAATTCAATTTTACCATGCTCTTTCGTTGCAAATACCCAATGCATTTGATTCTTGTCTACATTCATGCAAATACTGTCCAGTAGAGGGGCAACAATCATACCCCATGCATCTCTATCTTTTTAACCAGTTGTAATACCTTATAAATTCTTTCAAAAACTAATTCATTTTATATTTATATGAAAAGCATGCCTGAAAAATTCACTATCAGAAATAAAATATATGTCCAAACTACTTGTTTCCACATATAAAGAAATTGGTCCAGAGAAGTAAAGTGATGAGCCCAAATATCAGCTCAATTTTCTCACCAAAGATTCCCTCTTTGTTGAGTGAACATATAATGTTGTATGCTCATTTGGGTAACATTAACATCTGTGATGACTACATGCTAACACACAAAGTGCCAGTCATGCAATTTTCTTCTTAAATCAAGACCTTTATATAATGAAATACAAAGTAGGGAGTCCAATGTATAGAACACGAAGTGTGTCGTCTCTGATGGAAACAATGGGAGGGGAAGGAAGAGAGCTCCTGCTAAGTCATCTCTATTACTTAGCAAAAGAAAATCCCCAAAGCTCCAGTATAACAGCCCTTGAAGCAGCTGCCAGCTCTCTCTGGTTCAATGCCTGCTTGCTTCTCAATTCAACATTCTGCAATTTCCCTGATTCTTATGCCTGCAGGCAAATGATGGTGTGTTGAGGATGAAAATGATTTTGTTAGCATTTCAGATATTAGGTCCCTGTGATTCCACAAGTATCTTTCTGAATTAAGAGTCTTGAGTTTCTTCTGATGATTTCTCAGAGACCCTTTAAGGCTCTTAAGATTGAAATACTCATAACTTATTATGCCTAGGACCCTGAAGAATGTATCTAGTCAGTTCCAAGATAATGTTTTGAAGGTTTATTTTATTTTAAAATATATATGTGCATATCCATGTGGGGGTATGTACATGTTAGAACAGGTACCCCTGCTGGCCAGAGACATTGGATCATCTGGAGATGGGGTTACAAGCAGTTGTGAGCCTTTGGACATGAGTGCTAGGAAGTGAACTCATGTCCTCAGCAAGATCAGTTCTCACTCTTAACTGCTAAGGCAGTTCTTTAGGCTGTGATGATCTCCCCTTTTCCTGTATTGAGAGAAAAATGTGTTGTACCTGCAGAATGGAATAGAAGCAATAATACATTTTAATATAAAGCTTCTATGTTACTATGTAACTATTATTATGTAATAGTAATCACAATAAATTAAAAATAAAAAACAAAATAAAAACAGGTTAAATTTAAGTGATATATAAGTATATCATAGTTAACACAGCAGCATTTTATTTTTCCATAGTAGCACTTCAAATAATAGTTTACATTATGTAAGATAAAGCATAGACATATAATTTCAATTTGTAATGTAGTTTCAGAAAGAAACACAATCCACCATTTGCAAGAAGATTCACATATACCTTAATAAGTAGTGGTAACAAAGTGAAATATTAATGTATTATTTTATATTATTCAGAAAAATTATTTTATGGAATATATCAATACCAAATGCAGTGCATAATTAAATTACATCTATTGATGAGCTGAACAAGGCTAAATGATCTGCTAGAGGTTAGACAGTAAATCAGAGATTTAACTGAGAACAAGACTTCTGAACTCAGGCTGTTATCAGACTTTTACTAAGTTTAAGAAAGAATGCTTTCTTAACTATTTATAGAAGCCTCTCCTTAATAGCATTAATCTCTTTAATAATTAGGTTGTACTTTTCAAACCATTACTTGACTATAGCATTAAGTTTTTAGGTGCCCCTTTTCTTGTCAAACTCTACATTTTATATTTCTTTTTGATTCATTTACTCTTTTTCATGGTAGACATGTATAAGAGTAAGTAACAATAACCACACCACAGATTTGATGTTATGCTGTCTACACATTGCCTCTGTCAAAGAAATTAGTCCATTGCTTTTAAAATTATTCTCACATAAATTCTCATGACATGAGCTGAGAACAGTTAAATTCTTTGCCAAAATATTACATGAATGGCCACTAGCCCAGATGCTAATACAATCTTGGCTTCCCTCTGAACCTTCATAAGTCAGAGTTGGACCTCTGCAGTCCACATTACTTTAATCACCATTGTCTTTCAAGCTCTTATTCAAACAGGCTACTAAACTCTACTTACAGCATTATTCTTCATGTCTAGCCCAAAGTTCCAAAGATTTCTATAGTCCTCCAAAACACATGGATATTTTCTTCATAGCAACAAGCCTACATCCCCTGGTACCAGCTTCTATCTTAGGGCTCTCTAAAGTCATGGAACTGATAAAATGATTGTGGGTGTGTGTTGATTTTTGTTGTTGTTTTTGGTTGGGTGAGATAGGCTTTATATTGGCTTAAAGAGTGTTTCAGGTAGTCCAACAATGTCTGTCTCACACTAGAGAGAGCTAGACCATTAGTGGCTAGTCCATGAGGCTGGATGGATGTCTTAGAATTCCTGTCTGGCTCAGAAGGTGTGAAAGATTCCTGGAAAGCTGTTGGTCTTTAGGAGACATTGAAGGGTGAGGGCAAGTAGACAAAGAGTAAAATTTCCCTCTCCCATATCCTTTTATCTGGGTTCTCACTAGAAGGTGTTGCCCATATTAAGGGTAGTTATTTCTGCTTAAAATGATCTGACAAAGAATATTCCTCACATTAATGACAAAGCAACTGTGTTTTGGTTGATTTTGGAACCCGACATGTTGACGACCAAGATTAATGGTCACAAGTGACATTTGCACATGCTTGATCACTATAATTATCATTATCTGGAACTTCTTCTTTTAAAATCTTCCAAGTTAATCTAAATCAGAGTTTCTCAAAATGTACTCCAACACTGAGGATTTCTAGAGACACTCTGAAGATTAGCCCTTCAGAATTCTATCCACCTCCGCGTTTCCTAATTGACTATGCTTGATATTCATAGGATTTACGTTATAAAATATATTGTTATTATCACACTTGAATGTGTGTATATGTGTTTCAGTGTGCTCCAAAATGAAGAAATACTCTAAACATGTTAAATACAAGACTTTCTAATATCAAGTAAGCTGGATATCTTAAAATATCCCAAAGTATTCTATGTGGTTTGCTTAAGAAATAGCTTATACATAGAATGACTATATCACTAAGAAGGGACATAAGTTTGAATATTTCAGTTTACCAAAAAAAATGTTAATCTGCATCTTATCACACACATATAATGAGAAATTACTGTATGTTTTCTCTTTTAAACAGGAAATTGTCAACAAAATCTTGAGGATTACTGAGAACCAATGATTCTTAATGCCCCTTTATTTTTTCCAAAATAAACTTGTTTTTTGTTATCAACTTTTTACAGAATTCTTTATGATTTCCTGGGAGATGCTGTGGAACTAGGAAGCCATTATAAACCTAAAGTGGAACAAAACTTTTACATTTAAATTTTTAATTTTTTTAAAAGGATTTTCATACATAAGTCCTGTATTAGCATCAATCTACCCTCTCCCCACTCAAACTCATGACATGTTTTTCTACCTCCTCAAATTCCTAGCCTCTTCTTCTTTAACTTTTGTTGTCACATTTATGCACACACAAACACACACTTACATGTGTTTAGGATTGATGATTTAGGATTGGATAACCTATCAAGAGACTCATCCTGGGAGATAATCGATCCTCTCTCTTTTCCTAGCCATTAATTGCCTGTAGCTCTTCATTTAGGCATGGGGCTTTGTGAAATTTCCCTCTATCTATAATAGAATGTTGACTGGTATTGTCATTATGCATGTCTTGCTGAGGTGACCATATTGCTGAGTTTTGTGGGTGCAGCTTCTCTCTCATGTCTTGAAGACATTTATCTTGCTGCTGGCATTTTTGTTCCCTGGCTCTTAAAATCTTTCTGATCACATTTCAATATTCCCTAAGCCTTAGGTACTGGATTTGCTTTATACGTCTAGCACTTGGGGCTAAGCACCCTATGGTTGTTTGTTCTCTACCTTTTACTAATTGAGAGTCTCTGTAATCATCAACATCTGCTATAGAAAGGAGCTTCTTTGATAAATGATGATAGCTATACTTATTTGTGGACATAAGGGTAAATATTTAGGATGCAGTGACAAATTGATTTAGGGAAATGGAAGTACTAGGTTCTCTTATAGGATCTATGACCTTTCCCACCATAGGCAGTTGGCTAGGTTTATAGTAAAACATATGATAATTTCTTGTTTTCTCTATGTAGACATTTATTTTTTCCCACCACCATTTTTTGAAGACTGTCTTTTCTCTAGTTTGTATTTTTGTATCTTTATTAAATATTAGATGGCTGTAGTTGCAAGTACTCATATTTGGGTCTTCTGTATTGTTCCTTTGATCTCCTTGTCTGTTTCTGGGAAAGTATCATGTTTTTATTATTAGAGCCCTATGATATAGCTTGAAATATGGTATGGTACTTCCTTCAGCATCATTAAATTTTACTCAGGGTTGCAATAGCTATCTAGAATCTTTTGGGGTTCCATGGGAGTTTTAGGATTTTTTTTCTAGTTTTGTGAAGAATGCTATGGGAATTTGGTTGAGACTGTATTGAATACATAAATACGTTTTGGTAGGAATGGGATTGATATATTGTGCACCCTAATAAACTTATCTGGAGGTCAGAGAATAGAACAGCCACTGCATTAAACATAGAGTTTAGGCAGTGGTAGCACACACCTTTAATCCCAGCACTTCAGATATCATGTCTTGCTTGGGAAAGACACACACCTTTAATCCCAGGAAGTGATGGCAGGAAGCAGAAAGGTATATAAAGCATGAGGACCAGGGACTAGAGAGTTTTTAAGCTTTTAGGCTTTTGAGCAGCAGTTCAGCTGAGATCAACTCAGATGAGGACTCCGAAGCTTTCAGTCTGGAGATTCATGGAAACAGGATTGGCTGAGAAGTTGGCAGAGGTGAGGTTATCTGTGGCTTGTTCTGTTTCTCTGATCTTTCAGCATTCATCCCAATACTGGCTATGGGTTTATTTTTATTAATAAGACCTTTGAAGATTCGTGCTATGTAGGAAGGTGATTTTCACAATACTAATTTCACTAACCTATAAGCACGGGCCATCTTTCCATCTTCTAGTGTCTTCCTAAGAGATTTAAAGTTTTTATTGTAGAAGTCTTTCACCTCTTTGGTTAGAGTTATTCCTAGAGATTTTTGAAGTTATTGTGAATGAGATTGTTTCAATGATTTCTTTTCAGTGTGTTTGTTATTGGTATACAAAAACAGTACTGATTTTTGTAAGTTGATTTTGTATCCCTTTACTGTTGAAAATGTTGATAATTTCTAGACGTTTTCTTATAGAATTTTATGGTTCTCTTATTTATAATATCATATCTGCAAATAGGGACAATTTAACTTATTATTTTCCTATTTTTATGACTATTTTTTCTCTTGTCTTATTGCTCTAAGTAGTGCACCAAGCATTATATTTAGAAAAAGTGGGGATAGTGGAGATAATCTTCTCTTTTTATTGATTTCAATGGGATAGCTTGGGTTTTTTTTCTCCATTGAAGTTGATGTTGGTTACGGGTTTGTCATACATAGGCTTCATTATGCTGGGTCATGTATCTTCCAGTTCTCTTTAGAGCTTTTATCATGAAGGCATGCTGGATTTTTGTCAAAGACATTTTCTTCATTTATTGAGATAATCATATCTTTAAATCCATTCATGCAATTTATTACATTTATTGACTTGTGTATGGTGAATAATCCTCACATTTCCTGAATAAAGTCAACACGATTGTGGTGAAAGGTCTTTGTGAAATATGCCTATATCCAGTTAGCAGGTATTTCATCGGTCAATCTGTATGTATGCTCATTGGGTTTATTGGCCAGTTGTTTTCTTTTTCTGTGGTGTCCTCACCTGGATTTGGTATTAGAGCAATTCTGGTTTTATAGAAGGAATTTTCCCCTTTTGTTTCAATTATTTATAAAAATGTTTTAGGGAGTGATGCTTGTTGTTCCCACGTGAGAGTGGTAGAATTCTGTGAATCTACCTGAACCTGGACTTTGTGTAGTTGGGAGGCTTTTAATTATTGTCTTGGTCTATTCCTCTTTTTTATGGGCCTGTTTATGTTGTTGAGGTTTTCCTGGCTTAACTTTAGTGATTTGGATGAATCTAGACATTTGTCCATTTATTTTAGGTTTTTCTGACTTAGTGCAGTATAAGATTTTTTCATCTTCATAATTCTTATTTATTTAATGTATATAATTATTTTGTCTGAATGTATGTATATGTAACACATTCATGCCTGGAGTTCAGAAGAAGACATTAGATCCCCTACAACTAGAGTTACAGATGGTTGTGAACCACTACATGGGTATAGTATTCACTTATAATGTTTTGAATTTCTTTGGTATCTTTTGTAATGAATGTTTTCTCTTTGCATCTCTTGTTCTGTTAATTTGGGCTTTATTTCTTTCTTTGTTTAATTGAAGCCCAAGATAATCTTTTCATTGAATATCTAGATGATTTTCCTTCTATTCCTAAGGGTTCTTTCACCAGAAGGAATTATTGTGTGAAAAATTAATAAATAATTCATAAACAAAGTTCATATCATGTACATGGTAAGGGCTCATCTGGCAAATTTTAATTGGGCTACAAAGATCGTAGTGAATTATAACTAATTGTAGAAAAATGAAATAATAGACACTGATTTGAAGAGGTCTATGTTGACATAATTTAATTGTATATATCCTTTCTTTTTTTTTTTTTTTTTTT
>CABHPQ010000107.1:62176-100099 GCA_902168405.1 Peromyscus aztecus
TTAATGTTTCTCGCTGTATTCTCTTTCCTGGAACATTAATTAAGTTTAAGAACTGGAATAGCTGAGTCAATAGACAAAAGATGTTTTAAGAATTTCCCTAAAAACTAATCTTACCTCTAACATACTAGGAATGAATCTTTTATCAATATAGAGGACATTTCTTATACCTTCTTAACAAAATCCATTCACTTATCTCTGTTAATTTTAACCAACTTTATTAAAAACATAAGCAAGATAAATTTGAATTATAAATTAGTCTAGACATTTTCAATACAAAAATTGATGTTAATGCTATTTTTAAAATAATTTTTCTCTGTTGAGAAACACCGTTGGAATGCGCTGCGTCTTTCCCAGACCCTGCAACCTACCTATCCCTTCATTTGTAAGTTACACCGCTAAATAAACCTCCCTTTTAACTAAAGAAATAATAATAATAATAATAATAATAATAATAATAATTTTTCTCCCATTTAACGTTGTGCTTAATGGATTTTGTGTGTGTGCCTATGTCTGTATGTGTTCTTTGTATTTTTTCCTTTCTTTTCCTTTTTAAATTCTGTTCTAAAATCTGCCAGTTTGTTTTCTTTTCTTCCTCTATTTTTCTTTTATTGAAAATAGATTTTATTCATATAATATATTCTGATTATGGTTCCTCTCCCCCAACTCCTCACAGATCGCTAAATTCATTTTCTGGGGCCACAGTCACCCTGATACCCAAACTGTACAAATACTCAACAAAGAAAGAATTACAGAAAAATCTCCCTCATGAACATTGATGCAAAAATACTCAGTAAATTACTGGCAAACTGAATCCAAGAACACATCAAAAAGATCATCCACCATGATCATTAGAGCTTCATCCCAGGACACAGGGATGGTTCAACATGTAAAAATCTGTCAATGTAATCAACCATATAAACAAACTGAAAGAAAAAAAAACCCTGCATGATCATCTCATTAGATGATAAAAAAGCCTTTGACAAAATACAACAACCCCATCATGGTAAAAGACTTGGAGAGATCAGTAATACAAAGTACATACCTAAACACAATAAAAGCAATATACAGCAAGCCATTAGCCAACATCAAATCAAATGGAGAGAAACTCAAAGCAATTGCATTAAAATTAGAAACAAGACAAGGATGACTACTCTCTCCATATCTATTCAATATAGTACATGAAGTTCTGGCTTGAGTAATAAAGCAATTAAAGGAGATCAAGGGGTTACAAATTGGAAAGGAAGAAGTCAAAATATTGCTATTTGCAGATGATATGTTTGTAGCTAGAGTTTTCCTGCCTGGCCCACAGTCAGGATAAATCTCTTTCACCTGCCAGTCCCACAGCCGCTCAGACCCAACCAAGTAAACACAGAGACTTACATTGCTTACAAACTGTATGGCCGTGGCAGGCTTCTTGCTAACTGTCCTTATATCTTAAATTAATCCATTTCTATAAATCTATACCTTGCCACATGGCTCGTGGCTTACCGGCATCTTTACATGCTGCTTGTCCTGGTGGCGGCTGGCAGACAGTGACTCCCTCTGCCTTCCTGTTCTTTTAATTCTCTCTGTTAGCCCCGCCTATACTTCCTGCCTAGCCACTGGCCAATCAGTATTTTATTAGTAACACATTTGCCATACAGAAAATCCCACAGCATATGATAGTATATACAAGTGACCCCAAAGATTCTATCAGGGAATAAACTGACAAAATAAAGCTGATAAACACCTTTAGTGAAATTTAACTGGATAAAAGATTAACTAAAAAAAATAGTAGCCCACCTATATACAAATGATAAATGGACTGAGAAAGAAATCTGGAAAACAACAAACACCCTTCACTAAAGCCACAAGTAATATAAAATATCTTGGTGTAACGCTAACCAAACAAGTGAATGACCTGTATGACAAGAACTTCAAGTTTTTGAAGAAATAAATTGAAGAATATATCAGAAGTTGGAAAGATCTCCCATATTCATGTATTGGTAGGATTAACATAGTAAAAATGGCTGTATTAACAAAAACAATCTACATATACAATCCTTCTCCATTGAAATTCTAACACAATTATTTACAGATATTGGAGGCACAATACTCAACTTTATATGGAAAAACAGCAACAACAAAAACTCAGGATAGCTAAAACAATCCTGTACAATAAAAGAACTTTAGGAGGTATCACCATCTTTGATTTCAAGTTCTACTACAGAGCTATAGTATTAAAAACAGTATGGTATTGGCATAAAAATAGACAGGTGGATCAATGGAATCAAATCAAAGATCCTGATAGATATCCACACACCCATGTGTTGGCAGCAGGCGCTGAACAGGCCTTGTGCATAGGCTGTTTGCCCTAAGTTGCCCTAAGGTGCCCTTTTGTCCTTCCTCTTTTCCTGTGGTCAGTAAGTCACAGGATGTTTACGATATAGCTATTGCTGGAACATTGTTTCAAGAATCAGCTCTCTGCTTGCAGTCTTCCTGTTTGGCTGAGCTGCTGGGATGCAGATGGGAACCTGAGGAACGTACCCTGACCCCATGGAGAGTAGGAAGTAGCAGGGTATATAAGGCTGATGGATAGTCAATAAAGGAGCTCTCTTTGAACGATGAACCACGGTGTGTCCAGAGTGCTGTTTAACCTCGGCATCCCTCGCCAGTTCTCGGTTCCCGGCTGTGCAGGTCGCGGCACCCATGGACTCCTGATTTTAGAGAAAGAAGTCAAAATCATACAGGGGAAACAAGAAAGCATCAACAAATGATGATTGTCTAACTGGATGTCATCACATAGATGAATGCAAATAGATCCATATCTATCACTGGACACAAAACTCAACTCCAAGTTTATTAAAGGCCTCAACATCAACCCAGCTACAATGAACTTGGTAGAAGAGAAAGTGAGGAAAATAGTCTTAACACATTGGCACAGGAGTCAACTTCCTGAATAGGACACCAATAACAGAGACACAGGCACTAAGATCAACAATTAACAAACGGGACTTCATGAAATTGAAATGCTTCTGTAAGGCAAAAGATACTGTCAATAGGACAAAATGGCCCTGTAAAGAATTACAAAAGATCTTCACTTAAACCCCACATCTGACAGAGGGCTGTTTTCTAATAAAGAACTCAAGAAACTAGCCATCAAAAAACCAAATAATCCAATTAAAAATGGAGTATAGATCTAAACAGAGAATTCTCAACAGAGGAATCTCAAATGGCCAGGAAGCATTTAAAGAAATGTTCAATCAACATCATTAGCCATCAGGGAAAGGCAAATCAAAATGACTCTGAGATTTCACCTGATGCTTGTCAGAATGGCTAAGATCAAAAACACAAGTGACAGGTCATGCTAGAGAGGATGTAGAGCAAGGGGAATATTCCTCCATTGCTGGTTGGAGTACAAACTTGTATAGCCACCATGGAAATCTATATGGCAGTTTCTCAGAAAATCTACCTCAAGATCCAGATACATGATTTTTGGTCATATACCCAAAAGAAGCTCAATTATACCACTAGACTACTTGCTCAATGAGGTTCATAGCATTTTTATTTGTAATAGCCAGAACCTAGAAACAACCTAGATGTCCCCAACTGAAAAATGGGTAAAAATTGGTATATATATATATATATATATATATATATATATATATATATATACACAATGGAGTATAACTCAGCTGTTAAAAAAATGGCATCATGATATGTGCAGGTCAATGAATGCAACTAGAAAAAAAATCATCCTGAGTGAGGTAACCCAGATCATGAAAGACAAACATGGTATGTACTTAGTTATAATGGGGTATTAGCTGTAAAATAAAAGATTACCATGCTACATTCCACAGACCTAGAGAGGCTAGGTGACCAGAAAGGCTCAAGTGAGGACACTTGTATTTCCCCGGGAAGAGGAAATATAATACATTTCCTGGATAGACTGAAGGTGGGTGGGAATGGGCACTTAAAGGATCAGATTGGGTCTATGGAGGGGAAGAGGACTCAAACAAGTGACTGGAAAATGGGGCGGGGGGAGCATTTCATAGCAGGTAGAAACCTGGCACAGTGGAAACTCCTAGGAATCTACAACAATGACCACAGCTAAGATTCCAAGCAATAGTGGACACATAGCCTGAACTGACCTCCTGTGACCAGGGAACACTTCCAGTGGAGGACTTGTGACACTAACCCAACCATATAACCTTCAACCTATAGTTTGTCCTGCTCATGGGGCATCCTGGAGTAAGGGTGACACAGAGACTGAGGGAGTGGCCAACCAATGACTGGTTCAGCCTGAGATCCATGCCATGAGAGTAAGCATAACTCAGACACTGCCTGGAGCACCAGGGCCCAGAGGCTGGATGATGCAGAGACATAGGATAGAAACAAACACAACTGGAGAAAAAATATCAATGCAATGATATCTAAAGATATTGTGCTATGCTTATAGATTAGTGTCCTGCCCAATTGTCATCTGAATGACTTCATCCAGCAACTGATAGAAACAGAGACAGAAACCCTTAGCCAATCATTAGAACAAGTTCAGGGGATCCTGCTTAAGAAAGGAAGGAAAGATAGTAGGAGCCAGAGAGGTCAAGGACATCACAAGAAAACCTAGGGAATCAACTAACTTGGGTTCATAGAAGTTCATGGAGTCTCAACCAACAACCAGGTAGCCTACATGTGACTGACCTACTCCCACTGCCTAAGGGACAGTTGTGTAGGTTTTCTTCTTATGGGACTCCTAACAGTGGGGGCAAGGGCTGTCTCTTACTTTTTTGCTGGCTTTTGGGACACTATTTCTCATACTGGGTTGCCTTGCTCAGCCTTAATACAAAGGCAGGTGCTTTGTGTTACTGCAACTTGATATGCCATGTTTTGTTGATATCCTTGGGAGGCCTGTCATTTTCTGAAAGTATTTATCAGCTGTAGGAATTTCCTGGTGGAACTTTTAGGTTCCCTTGTGTATACAGTCAAATCATTTGCAAATAGATACATGGACTTCTTCCATTCGAATTTGTGTCCCTTGATTGCTTTCCATTGTCTTATTGCTCTAGATAAGACTTTCAAAATTATATTGAGTAAGTTTGGAGAAAGTGAAGCATTTTCTTATTCCTGATTTTAGTGGAATGATATGAGTTTATTTCCATTTAGGATAATGTTGATTGTGTGCTTGTTGTAAATTGCCTCTTCCAATTTATGGCATATCCTGCTTATCCCTACTCTCATTAAAACTTTCATGGTGAAGAGGTGTTTGATTTTGTCAAAGACCTTTTCTACATCTAATGGTGTGCTCATATGATTTTTTTTGCTTTTCAATCAGTTTATGTAGTGAATATACTTATTTATTTACAGATGTTGAACTACCCCTGCATCTCTGGGATGAAGTCTAATTGATCATGATTGATGATCTGTTTGGTGTGTTCTTGGATTCAGTTTGCAAGTATGTTGTTGAGAATTTCTCACGTGTTCATAAGGGAAATTGGTTTGTATTTTCTTTGTTGAGTCTTTATTTGGTTTAGGTATCAGGGTAACTATGGCCTCAATAAAAAGAATTAGGGAGTGTTTCTTCTGTTTCTATTTTTGGAATAATTTGTAGAGTATTGATGGTAATTCTTTTTTGAAGTTCTTTCAGAGTTCTATGGTAAAACGATCTGACTATAGGCTCTTTGTTGTTGGTAGACATTTAGTTAGCTGCATCTATATCACTAGTGTTTAAGGGTTTTCCTAAATTGATTATCTTTTCTTGATTTATCTTTGGTGGGTGGTATATATCAAGAAAATTATCCAATTATCCATTTTTCTTAGATTTTCCAATTTGTTGGAGTATAGGTTCTCAAAGTAAGTAAATTATCATTCTCTGGATTACCTCCATGTCTGTTATTAGTGCCCCCTTTCATCTTCAATTTTGTTAGTTTGGATCTTCTCTGTCTTTTAGTTTATTTGACTAAAAGTTTGTCAGTTTTATTGATTTTTCTCAAAGAACCAATTCTTTGGTTCATTGATTCTTTGTATACTTTTCCCCATTTCATTAATTTCAGTCCTAATTTTATTTTCTGCCATACACTCCTTTTGGGTGTTATGTATTCTTTTTGTTCTGCAGTTTTCATTTATGCCATTAAATTACTAATATGAGATTTCTCCTTTTTTCTTTTCTATTTTTAAGTACACACTTAGTGCTATGAACTTGCCTCTTAGAACTGCCCTACATTATATCCCATAGGTTTGTATATTTTCTTTTTTCTTTCTTTTTTTTTTTTTTTTTGAGACAGGGTTTCTCTGAGTAGTTTTGGTGCATGTCCTGGATCTCACTCTGTACACCAGGCTGGCCTAGAACTCACAGAGATCCGCCTGGCTCTGCCTCCCTAGTGCTGGGATTAAAGGCATGCACCACCACCACCCGGCAAGTTTACATATTTTTATTCCCATTCTATTTTCAAAAGTTTTTAATTTCTTTCTTGACCTTTTTTTTCATTCAGTAGTGAATTGTTCTATTTCAATGAGTTTGTGAGCTTTCTTTTTTTTCTCTTGTTATTGATGCCCAACTTTAATCTGTACTAGTCAAATACAATGCAGAGAGTTATTTTACTTTTTTTTCCAACCATTTCTCCTTAATTGATGTCTATCCTTAATTTTAAGGAGTTTTTCATGGATGCAGCTGAAGGATGGATTCTGTTTTTTTTAATCCAATCTCTTTCTGTATCTCATTATTGGGGAATTTAGACAACTGATGTTGACAGTCATCAATAAGCAATGTTTGCTGATTCTCATTACTTTTTGTAGAGTTGTGTGTTTTTCCCCTATTTTGATGTGCTGTTCTGAGATTATTTATTCCTTGTGTTTTCTTTGGTGTGATTAACCTCTTAAGGCTGAAGTTTTCCTTGTAGCACCTTGTGTAGAGATGGATTTGTAGATGGATACTGCATGAATTTGATTTTATAATGTAATATCTTTTATTATCTATTGTGATTGAAAGTTTTCCTGGGTATAGTAGTCTGGGATTGCATCTATTGTCTCTTAGAGTTTGTTAACATCCAAACTTCTGGCTACTAGAATCTCCATTGAAAAGACAGGTGTTACTCTAATATGTCTCACAGTTTTTTAAATTTCTAACAATTGGAAGGTCTGTTGTCTTTAAAATTCCAATGTTTCATTAAAAGTCCAAAGTTTCTAAATTATGTACTCTTGTAAAACAAAAAATAAGTTACATACTTTCTTAATCATAAATGGAAGAACTGATGCACAGTGACAATCAATTCAAGCAAAACCAAACTGCAATTGTGTAAACAGCTCAATGTTTGACATGAAGGATTCAGTTATAAACTTATCAGTTCCAAAGGTCTTGGGTAGCCCAATCTTTTCATCTCTGTCATCCACAGCACATGCAACTTGTTTCTTAGGCTCTGCTTGGCTCCAGTTCATAACTGCTTTTGTCTTTAGTGCTTATTCCACCATCCTGTCACCTCCAATATATGAAGGTCTCTACTGAAAGTAAATCTACCACTTTGGAAATCAGTATGGTAGTTTCTCAGAAACTTGGGAATCAGTCTACCCAGCTATACCATTCTTGGGCATATACCCAAGGAATGATCAATCATACCACAAGGACACTTGCTCAACTGTGGTCATGGTAGCATTATTCATAAGAACCAGAAGCTGGAAACAACCTAGATGCCCCTCAACTGAAAATTGGATAAAGAAAATGTGGTGCATATACACAATGGAGCTACTACTCAGTAGTAAAAAAATAATGACATCATGAAATTTGCAGGGAAATGGATGGAACTAGAAAATATTATCCTGAGTGAGGTAATCCAGACTCAGAAAGACAAACATGGTATGTATTAACTCATAAGTGGATACTAGATGTAAAGCAAAGGATAACTAGACTACAACTCACAACTCCAGAGAAGCTAGGTAACTAGGAGGACCCTAAGAGGGATGCATGGATTACTCTGGGAAAGGGAAATAGATAAGATCTCCATGAGTAAACTGTTGTAAGGGGGCAATAGAGTGTAGGGGTTGGGGAATGAGAATATATGGTAACAGAATGGTCAAGCTGGAAAATGGATGGAGTAGGAGAGCAATGAAAGAGATGTCTTGATAGAGCGAGACATCATGGGGACAGGAAGAAATCAGAGGCTAGGGAAGTTCCCAGGAATCCACAAGGATGACCGCAGCTTAGACTACTAGCTGTAGTGGAGAGGGTGCCTGAGCTGGCTTACCCCAGTATTCAGTTTGGTGAATACCCTAACTGTCATCATAGAGCCTTTATCCAATAACTGGTGGAAGCAGATACAGAGATCCATAGCCAAACACGAGGTCGAGCTCCAGTTGAAGAGAGGGAAGAGGGATTCTATGAGCAAGGGGCATCAAGATTATGATGGGGAAATCTACAGAGACAACCAAACCAAGCTAGTAGGAACTCATGAACTTTAGACCAACAGCGGTGGATCCTCCATAGGACTGGACTAGGCTGTCTGCATAAACGAGACAGTTGTGTAGCTTGATCTGCTTAAGGGGCCAGCTGGCAGTAGGACCAGAATCCATTTCTGGTGCATAAGCTGGCTTTTTGGAGCCCATTACCTATTGTGGGACACTTTGCACAGCCTTGATGCAGGGGGAGGGACTTGGACCTGCCTCAGCTGAATGTACACAGGCTCTGCTCACTCCCCATCATAAGCCTTACTTACATTTTTAGAGGAGGAAATGGGTAGTGAGTTGAGGGGGGAGTGTTGGGGGTAGGGGAAGGGAAGAGAGGGGTGTAGCTAGAGTTTTCCTGCCTGGCCCACAGTCAGGACAAATCTCTCTCACCTTCCAGTTCCACAGCTGCTCAGACCCAACCAAGTAAACACAGAGACTTATCTTGCTAACAAACTGTATGGCCGTGGCAGGCTTTTTGTTAACTATTCTTATATCTTAAATTAATCCATTTTCATAAATCTATACCTTGCCACGTGGCTCGTGGCTTACCGGCATCTTTACATGCTGCTTGTCCTGGCGGTGGCTGGCTGTGTCTCCTTCCACCTTCCTGTTCTTTTTTCTTTTCTGTTAGTCCCGCCTATACTTTTTGCCTAGCCACTGGCCAATCAGTGTTTTATTTATTGACCAGTCAGAGTAATTTGACATACAGACCATCCTACAGTAGAGGGGGATCTGTGATTGGTATGTATGTGTTCCCCAATATATTGTGCACTCTAATAAACTTATCTGGGGTCAGAGAACAGAACAGCCACTAGATATAGAGGCCAAAAAAAATGGTGGCACACACACCTTTAATCCTAACAATGTGGAGGCAGAGATCCATCCAGATCTCTGTGAGTTCAAAGCCACACTGGAAACCTCCAGGCATGGTGACACACACCTTTAATCCCAGGAAGTGATGGCAAGAAACAGAAGGATATGTAAGGCATAAGGACCAGGAATTAAAGCTGATTAAGCTTTTAGGCTTTTGAGTAGCAGTTCAGCTGAGATTCATTCAGAAGAGGATACAGAGGTTTCCAGTTTGAGAAAATTAGATCAGCTGAGGAATTGCTGAGATGAGGTTAGCTGTGGCTTGTTCTGTCTCTCTGATCTTTCAGCATTCACCACAATACCTGGCTCCAGGTTTGTTTTTATTAATAAGACCTTTTAAGATTCTTGCTACAAATGTTTTTTTAATGTGATATAACATTATTCATTACATTTTCATCTTATGGCTACATAATCAATTGTATAGACAGCATCTATACATTCTATGAGGTTATACAGAGTGGGCCAATAGAATAGCTGTTTGGTAAGGAATTTGATTGTGGAAGATGAGAGATAAACCTATTATAGCTCAGAGTAAATATATGCATATTTTTTTAGTGGCAGAGTAGCCTGGGATATTGTGTTATATTCATATTTAAATATAAGTTTCTGTTTGTTGCATAACTAAAAAAAAGATTCTTGATACAGATATGTATAATGAACAAAAAATTTTCTTATTAAAATAGTATAGTTGTTTTCATCTTAAATTATTAGTAGCCTTTAAAGGGACTAATCTGCATAGACAATTTTATTTATCAAGCATCTGTCCCCACTGCCACCTATGTGTGTGTGTGTGTGTGTGTGTGTGTGTGTGTGTGTGTGTGTGTGTGCTTTCTTCTCTTTAGGACCATCAGTGTAAGTCAGTCAACTTAACCTAGAAATAGTGGCAAAGGCTTGCATTCTTCTTCTCAATTTACATTTTCACTGTGTGATTCAAATGAAGTAGAAAGGCAGTAAATATCTTGACTATTGTATTCCAAGGAGATTTCCATAAACTCCTGACACAAGACACCATCATAGCTTGCTAGGATTTTCACCTAGGATTTTACAAGTACTTCATGCCATTTCTGAACTTAAACTTCCTTTTATGTTGTTGGTGACAGTCATTTAATTAAAACTTCCAATACTTTTTATGAAAATCTGTTAATTTCAATAATTTATTAACAAATAAAATAATAATCACAATGGCCATCATTCACAATAGCTCACAAATCAATCAGTTCCCAACTACAACATCTGAAAAGATCCTCCCATATTCACCGCCCCAATATATCCCAAAATACAAAATTCTAAATATTTCCAAGTTTATAATGTAATATATGCTGATATGATTCTGTGTATGTAAAATTTCATATCATGAAATGTTTTTCTATATAAAGTTCAGAATATTGTATAAAATTTCCTTCAAGCTATGTATATAAGGTGCAAATGAAATAAATCAATTTCATATTATATGTGGTTTTCATTCCCAAGAGATGTCAGTACATATGAAAATATTTTATAAATTTATAAATTAATTAATTTGTTTTCTGTGCATTCATGTTTTACCTGTATATGTCTTTGTGAGGGTGTCAGATCCCCTGGAACTGGAGGTACAGATGATTTAAGCTGCCATATAGATACTGGAAATTGAACCCAGGTCATCTGGAAGAGTCTGCTAGTGCTCTTAACCACTGAGCTGTTCCCATCACTTATATACAATTTTTTTTAAAGTGAGGCTGCACCTTCAACAGTAAATTCTCTTGGCCTCTATGGTACCAAGATTAAACTTTTCATAATGACCACTTCACTCCTGGGGTTTCCATGACAACTGAAGTTGCCCCTTCGCCCATAGCCTCTCCTGGCTTCATAGGATGCCAACTCTCAGCTTTTCTCCATGACTCCTTTATTCTTTCAAATCCACTATTATATGGTAGACTCTTACATATTGTTTCCCAAGTTCTGCTGCCAGCTTGATGTCTGTCTTGGCTCTACTCTGCACCATAGCTTGCGTGTACTAACTCAAGAGGAAATACTTCCCAGAAGATTTTACCACAATGCTGTTGGTCTCTCATTTACCACAGTTGATTCCTAAGCCCCAGCTGACCACTAGCAATTGACTTAGTAAAGCAAAGGCTTTATTTACATAGAGCCTTAATCCAAAATATCACATGAATGACCCTGGTAGATTTTTGTTTCTCTACAAAAACTTCACAAGCCAGGCCTCTATTGACCTGTTACAATATGTGTCTCCTCCAAGCTCCTGTAACAGCTCATTTAGTTCTGAGTACTCAACGGTCTTTGTATGCCAAAGTTCTAAAACCATTCCTTCTTCCATGACCTTACTCCATAATAACATGGCTGGGTCTATTCCAGAACACCCCATTCTCTGGTCCCACTTTTTCTCCTAGTCTCCTTTCTATTGCTGTGATAAAACACTGAGAAACATATATGGGAGAATTGGGTTAGTTCAGTTTTCACTTCCAGGTAGTAATCTGTCATACAGGGATGCCAAGGCATCAACTCAAGTCTGAATCTGGAGAATTTAACAAAAGCAGAGACTTCAGAGGAATGCTACTTGCTGACTTGCTTTCCGTGGATACCTTCCTTCCTCCACCAATCATTAACCAAGAATTCCTCTCAGACATGCTCGAAGGTCAATTCTAATGAAGGCATGTTCTTTCTTCTCAGGTAACTCCAGTTTGTGTCATGTGAACAAAAAATAACAAACACACTTTCCTTCAATTATCTTCTTTCTTTCACTTACCACTGTCATTATGTCTTCTTAGATGCTACTGTGTGTGTGTGTGTGTGTGTGTGTGTGTGTGTGTATGTGTGTGTGATGTGTGTAGGCAAAGCACATGTCATGTGTACCATAGCGCTTATGAAGAGTTCATAGGGCAATATCTTAGATTTCTGGAGTTTGAATTTCAGTCTCATGACATATGCGGCAAGCATGTTTACTCACAGGGACATCTTGATGTTCCACAATTCAGAGTAGATTGTCTCAACATCTGTATATCCAAGTAAGTTGCAACCTGCTTTTTAGTGATATGATTGTTTACTCCCTTCTCTGCTATTATATGAGTTCCAACCCTAGAGACACTACACATACTACCTTTAACATCATCCTATCCTTTGTGATTTTTTTCAGTCTGTTTACTTTCTCTGAAAGTTTGCTCCCATGTGTCTGGCTCTGAGATGTATGTATATATGTATATCTAGTCTCTCTGATATTCTTGTTCTCATTTTACATCACCTATTTTTATGTGTGGTATATATCTAACAGGGATACCAGGGGCACATTATCTTTGATTCGTTGACACTAATGAGGCTCAGAGACTTATATTATTTACAAATTGACACTAACTAGAACCATAGTATGATTTACAAATGTTCCTTGTAGGGTACAGCAGCATATTTTATTACTTCTGTATGGTGCATTTGCTTCTTCTACAAGCTTGCATTCCCTACCTAACTTGCATCTCTGTAATCATTAAGACTCTAAGAATCTACAGTCACAGGTTCTGTCTGCCAAAAAAATAAAAAATAAAAAAACCCAAAAACAAAAACAAACAAAAAACAATGGAGACCATCAGTCCCCGATTTCCTGACCCTAATTGTCTAGTTCCTTCTTTTAACATGGTTATCATGTGATTGGAATGTTGGTAGATGGAGATCATCAACATTGATTTTAAGATGAGAAGTCAAGATTAGTGAGGTCCAGAGTTCCTCTACTGTCAAACAGAAAGAAGAGGCAGAGTAGAGCCAAGAACACAATGGCATTGCTTGAAAGCTCACCTGCTGACTTTCTGAGTATTAGAAAATTTTGAAACTGTGCTTTTCTACTTTGTTTCTCTTTATTTCCCTTTTAATCTAGAAACTGACAATTAATTTACTAGAAGATAAAGCTTTTTTCAGTTTTAGCCTATCATATATTTTTCTGACTTAATGTGAATGAGTTATTTAGAAACTTTTCTTCTTTATTCCTTTTGAAGCTTCTTACAAAAGATTTTGAAAAATTCTCAGCTCTATTCAATGGTATCCATGAATAAAAATGAACTAGCTTTGTTTTATGGCTGACCAACTTCCCATCTTAGAGCATCTTTGAGGAGGAAAAGAGTAACTGCCATGGTAGACTTGCTTTATTTGTATTCTTCCTCCTCAGATTCCTGGTGAAAGTGTGAATTTCGGTATTTTCAAATATCCTAGTGGCTCATTTCCCTAAAACTTCTTATGGATCTTATAATATAATAAAGAAGGCTGAAAATAGGGAAATAGTCTTCCCTGTCAGGAAAAGCATACCAAATGATTATTCAAGGAAGGTTATATGTGAGAGATTATAATATTAAAAGTCATAGAAATATTAAAAAACAAATATTTTAAATATAAAAAATGGGAGATAACACAGATATGATATTGTGTGATTTTGTTTATATCAGTTACATTTTTTTCCTTTATTTGCCCAACAGATTCCATATATGATCTAGAGTTTGAGTCTTTCAGCAAACGCTGAACTTCAGAGATACAAGTTCAAAGATAAAGTTATTTGTATTTTACATATAAAATAATAAAAGGTAATAAAACAGTTATATATAATCTTAGACTTCTGAGTGTTTCAGGAGAAGAGAGAAATGTGTTAACTAAAGCCTGTGTGCTAAGGTCTGTGTGTAGATTATATATGTCCTCCAAAATCTCACGTGATGGAAAATCCCTCTGAGTGGTACTGTTGACATGCTGTAAGGAGCAGAGACCCATAGAAGGCAACTATGTTACTGGATAGTCCCCCTTCATGAACTGATTAATGCTGACCTCACCAAATACATTAACTCTCCCAGGGGTGAATTAGTTCCTCTGAGACTTGGATATAAAAAGAGCAAAGTTACTCCTCCCCATCCTCAGGCTTTACCTTATCTCACATATGGTCACTCTTTCTTGCATTCATTTCTCCTAAGATGCCATCTGTCATGTTATGAAATCAGGAAACCC
The DNA here is from genome assembly GCA_902168405.1 of Peromyscus aztecus. NCBI lineage: Eukaryota > Metazoa > Chordata > Mammalia > Rodentia > Cricetidae > Peromyscus > Peromyscus aztecus. Next base: position 76,424 of record CABHPQ010000107.1, read on the forward strand.
TCGGCAGAGTTAAGCAGATGCTGATATCTAACTTTGGACCACCAAAGCCATGGACTAAATAAATCTGTTGAATTTTTATGGAATCTAGTATCAGGTATTTTGTTATTACATCAGAAAATGCATTATAATTATGGGATTACCAAGTAAATGAGCAAATTCTCAACAACAAAGCAAATATCATCTCCAAACTAGCCTTAGTTACCTCCTTACCTGGTTATTAGAATATTCATCAGTGTTTCACTGCTGATGAATCCTGGTCTTCAGTTTTAATGTTTTTTTTTTTTCCTGTACTTTGCTTATTTGGGCTATTCACCCATGGTGAGTTTTTATATCTGATATAGTTCATGTTTTTAAAACATCAATATTTTTATTAATTCTTTAAGAATTAAATACATGTATTTAGATCATGCAACTCTTCTATTAACTCCTCCCAGACATTCCTCATCTTTCTAATTTCTTATGCTTGTCTCTTCTGTTTACATTTAATAATCCACCAATCACAAACTGTGCTCTCCATATAAATGCGGGTCATTTCACTGGAACCTAGTTGACCTAACAGCAGTCACATCCGTACGAAAAACTGAATCTCCCTCTTCCAAAAGTCATAAACTGCCCACAGCTCTGCGGTTAGGATTGCCACGCGTGAATCCCTTCATAGTCATGTTAGAATGTCAACTTTCTTGATTTTTTGGAGGTCTTGTGCAGGCAAAGAGTTGCTGTGAGTTACTGAGTTCAACAATCCTGTCATGCCCTGAAGATACTGTTTTGTTTCAGTCATCCCCAAACTGTGGCCCATATACTCTTTCTGTCCATCTTTTGTAGTAGTCCATGAACCTTAAGGATGGAGTGTGATATAGATGTCCCATTTTCACCCATCCATAGTTACTTATTTTTTGCATTTTTACAAATTAAGATTTTCCGCATTAATCACAGTTCAATGCACAAAGAAATACCTTTGATGAGATCTGAAAACTATGCTAAGCTTTTGTTTCATTTGGATTCTCTGAATGGTCTATTCAATTGAGATTATAATTTCCAACATCATTTTGGTTTGGGGTTCCTTCACAAATTCTATCTCTATTTTTATTTCTTGTATTGACTTCTTCATTTAATTAATTTATATTATGTTTTTTGTTCTCTTGGAGTATATCCATGTATTCTTTTTTTCTACATCCTCATAATCCTTCTTTTGTATTATGTGTCTGGTAGTTCTTTCAAGAAATTTTCACTAGGAACCTTTATTACAGTATTAGAGATAAGTGAAGGAGACATATCTTTGGTTTTTCTGTTTATATTTCTGTACTGGGACTTGAGCATTTGTAGTTAGTTTATTGGTTGACTTTTTCTTTCTTTTATATTTGTCATTTTGAAAAATCCTAGACACCCTTTCCCCTCTCATTCAGTAGTTGTGTTTGCAGAGTTCAGTGTAGGAATAAGTCCTAGTAGAGTTGGTATGTTCTTTCCTTTTGTGGGATTGGTACTTATGGTTGGATGTTCTATCTCACATCTTCCTCTGAGAGGCAGATATTGATATGTGTCAGGTAATGTCTCCCAACTTGGTCTGCTGCTTTCCCTGTGAGTTGTTGAACTCTGCATGCTTGTGATATTTACCTAGAATCAGATTTGGTCCCCATTTTGGTTCTTCAGCTATCTCTGGAGCTACTGGGAGATATGAAATTTCAACGCACCCATTGGCCCTGGTAAAGGACTATTGGCCCAGATGTCTATAGCATTTGTTCATAGTCTACTTCTAAATACTGCACCTAACTTCCTCCATTTACTGCTCACCTTATTCAATAATTTTGGCATAAGATTTACTTTATGTTTGATTTTCTAAAACCATTATTCTTCTTATCCTTTTTACTCCTTATATGTATGTTTTATTTTCTTCTTGAAATTTTTCTTTCTCTTTATCCTTTCTCATTTTCTTCCTCTTATCTGGTATATCTTATATATATCAGCATCACCATCTCAAAGCATTTTGAGTGGATTTATGGATATGTTTATTTGCTTATAAACCTTGGATGCAACAGGAAGAAGAATCATTGTTATCAATAAGAAACTCTGTCATTAACAACCACATTATTGTTATAAAGTGCATTGATTTTAAAGCATCTCAGGGGTCCCTTAACCAAAAATTAAGAGAGAAGAAACTTTTTTTAATCCATGGAATTGAGTTTTTGAATAAAATGTATTGTTTAATTTTTATTGATGACTCTAGTAAGTTTGGTCAGGGTTTTTCTTTTGTTTATAAATTGTAAGTAATACATACTTTCTAAAATGAGTGGGAATTTATCATATAGCTGACCACTTTTTGCCTGACTTGATTTATTGTTGTAAAATTGAAGGTAGGCCATATAAGATATTTTTTCTTATCCTGATTACTGGAGACTTTATCATGGCTTAGATAATGAAGAAATGAATTTTTCCTCGTTCACCTATTAGAAGTTCCCTAACTGTGAGAGAATTTGTGCATATAAAGACTAAAAAATGTTATATTATAAATCATACTAAAGAGTCTGTATCATGCTTAATAGTGATTTTTTATGCAGAACAATTGTATTAGTAGTTTATGAGGAATGTAATAATGCTAGTCACTTGTCAAGGACCACAGAAATGTGTATCAGTAAGAATGGGCTTACATGTGATGCAACAACAAATGACCCTCAAAATTGCAATAGTACAAATCAATATATTTCTTTTTCATTCCTCTATGTGATCACTGTAGACCTCCATACTGCCTGAGCAAACAACACCTAAGGATTTCTAGCCAACAAAGGAAAAAGTCCTTGTAGTGTATGAAACTAGCAGTTAAAGACTACCTTAGAAATGATATTTATTATTCTTATTGAAAATTCATCAGTTCAGTGGTTACAGAAATATATTCTACTGACAGCTTATGGGAAATATAATCTTAAAATATGTTCTAAATAGTGAACAAATGGGCATATTTGGTAGCTAGCAAGGATAACCCCCAGAAACTAGGTGCTCTGCTCTAGCAAAAGCCCATTTACCAGTACATGAAGCAGAAGGGGAAGGAAACTTAGGAGACAAAGTCTTTTGTATCTAAACAGTACAGACAACGTTGTTAAGTCAGCCAGAAATCATATGTAGAGTCTTATTCACAGCTGTGAACCAAAATGTCTTGAGGCACGGTGCACATCATTCCAGTAAATCATTTAATTCTCACAGTAGGTCTAGAGGAATAAATAATCTTCTTTTGTAAACAGTGACATGGGGGCTTGTCCTGAAAAGAAGAGTGAATCAAGAACAGAGTTGAGGTCTAGCTCCTTCTGAAGTCTCAGCCTTTAAGTCTCAGTCAGCTCTAAAAAGGAGACCTTCTTGGAAGACATTTTGAAAGGAATATCACAGATGTTTAACTTTAAAGAAACTAGGTTTAAAATATCATGAAAGAACATCTGTGATCTCAAACTAGGTTAACATCATAGATTCTAAGCTACAATACAATTCTAAAACACTAATTGTTAGCAACACACAATACTATGTTTTTGGATTGGGGACCCAGTGATGTCAATTAAATAGTGTATTTATCTTAAATCAATTATTGTGATTCAGGACAAAGAAATTTCTTGTTTTCTGCTTTTCATAAACCTAAGTAAATAGGGACAACAATGACTTATTTATGAGGCAGCAAACTGTACATAACACACAGAGCACAACGAACTCCCTAACCATATAAGTACATGAATCCAACTATTTCTTTACTAGAATTTACAAATAAAAAAAGTACAATTGAAATTCACAAGTAAAGGATGATTCAAAAGGCTGGGTTCATTTTACAACAGTTCTAAAATGGTGCTAGGTTGTACAAGTCAGCCAGAAAATTTAAGACAACCAACAATTAAAAGTGCTATATATCTTCCAACACATGAAGAACAGCCACACAGCAATATCAGAACATGCTTGTTGATATACAAAGTAGTAGACAATGGAACAAATGCATAATTTACAGTCATTAAGTGAAAAATAATCATAATTTCTCTTAAGATCAATGCTTTAATATATATAGAAAAGATTCTTTCTTTTTTTTTAAACTAAGGATAGTTTCATTGCCTTTTCATTGTTACCAGAATTTCAAGAGGTAGCTATATCTTCTCATTTTTCTTTCTGAAACTTCTGAGCAGCCACCTCAGAAGTGGGACATCTGCTCAGTGCTTTGAGTCACACAGACACTGCTCTGGTTGTTATCACACACATTTTAACTGGCAGCCCTGGCTGACGACCTTTCAAAACTCCCATGTGTCTCAATTGAGGCAACCACCTATTGACTTCCTAATTTTTCATCACCAGAGGCATGGATTTCCTTTAAAAAGAACTAATTATATACTTAATTTGAAATCTGAAAATTGCAATGGGTAATGCATGTTGTTTGAAGGTTAACTTTCCACAGTTAACCTTTCCAGTTCTCTTTTCAAATTGAATGTTAGGATAGGAAATTAGAAAGTACACAACCAGCTACAAAGCACTTTCTGGCATGCTTCTTAAAGGGGAATTTAGACCGCTCTGCCTCATTTTGGTTTTGGAGTTTGACCCTGATACAAACTTCTAGTGTGGGGTTGTTCTTTGTGCAGTACTTTTACTGGAATGAGGCAGTACTTTTATCATGCTTCAGAATGACAGCACTAACAATGAGCTTAATGTTGTACCCACCATATTGAGGAATTGATTGTACAGCTGATATATCTGGACCTAACCTATTGCCCATTAAATAGGCTTCTCTGCCTAGTTCATGAATAAAATCTAAATTCTTCCATATTGATTTAAGTCTGTCGTTTTATTTCTACACAAATCTCCACCTTCTTAAGTACAAATTCAGAGACTGAGGTCTCTCGGTGTGTCAATTTTCTGTGGCTACCACAACAAGTCACAAATTAGAAGATTAATGAGCTTTTTCTCTGAAGACTCAACATCTCAGGTGTCTGACATTGGTCCTTTCTGTTCTCTCTGGGTAGGCTATTAGTTGTTGCCTTTTGGTTCCTACCTCTGAAGGCCAGCACATTCCTGGACTTGTGACTTTGATTCTGTTTTCAAAAACTGTGATATGAAGTCCTTCTATAAAGTCACACACCGGAGACCTTCTCTGCCTACTTTTATGGATTTTATGATCACACGGAGTTGTACAAACAATCCAGGATTGACATTTTATTCAACATTATCTCATTAACGACAAATGATTAAGTGAAAAATAATCATAATTTCTCTTAAGATCAATGCTTTAATATATATAGAAAAGATTATTTCTTTTTTTTTAAACTAAGGATAGTTTCATTGCCTTTTCATTGTTACCAGAGTTTCAAGAGATATTTATTTTACTAAATAAACTTAATTTCCTTTTTCATACAAATGTATATTCACAGGTCTTGCAATTGGAATGGGGACCATTTTAGGGAGCATATATCCACCTCCTACATCTGATTAGTTTGTGTGTGTGTGTGTATCTGAATAAAAATGTATTATACTGAGGCTGAAGGCGTGGTTCAGCAATTGGAAACACTGGATGCTGTTGCAGAGGACCAAGGTGCAGTTCTCATCACCCACGGATGGCTCAAAGCCGTTTGTGGCACTAGTTCCAGTGGTTCTAGCATTCTGTTCTGGCCTCTGCAGGAACTGGGCACATGCATGATGCAGAGACACACATGAAGACAAAACACACCTACATACAAAAAAATGTAATTAAAATGTAATATAGTAAAACATACACTCCTACAAGCAACAAAACTGATAAACATAGGATGGATGAATTCTTAAAATAAGAATTTGTGGTTTTGAAATGACTCAGACTAAGAAACAGAACCTTATTGTCACCCTAGAATCCTTCCTAGATTACAGCCTATATCCTCACAGCCATGCCCAGAGTATAAATATTTTCTTGACTTATATCACCCTGGATTAGTTTTTAACATCTTAAAATAGTTTTACAGAAATCCAATTTATACACTGTGAAATTAAACCATTTATTTTATTTTTAACATACAAGAATCACTTTTTTTTGTAATAAACTCACAAATAAAAATTTCACACAATTAGATCAACATAACCATAAAAGAAATATTTGCTTAGGTTCAAATTCTGTATATCTTAACAAATTTCTATAGAATTAAAAAATACCGGGAGTCCAATCGGCGAGAAGGAGGAGGGTTTATGTGAGCAAGAGTTGTTGGGACCAGGGATGGATGGAATACAGGGACAAGTGGCCAAACGAATGGAAGCACATGAACTGTGAACCAATGGCTGAGGGGCCCCCAACTGGATCAGGCCCTCTGAATGGGTGAGACAGTTGATTGGCTTGATCTGTTTAGGAGGCATCCAGGCAGTTGGACCGGGTCCTGTGCTCAGTGCATGAATTGGCTGTATTTGAAACCTGGAGCTTAGCAGAGATGCTTGGCTCAGCCTGGGAGGAGGGGACTAGACCTGCCTGGACTGAGTCCACCAGGTTGATCTCAATCCTCGGGGGAGTCATTGCCCTGGAGGAGATGGAAATGGGGGATGGGCCGGGGGGGGGGGGGGAGGGGGGGGGGGGGGAGGGGAGAGAACAGGGAATCTATGGCTGATATGTAAAGTTGAATTATATTGTAAAATAAAATAAAATAAATTAAAAAATAGTTATTCTGAAGCCATGGAGTCTAGCTTTGAATCTTACACTTTCACAACAGATCATACTTTTCTATCCTTATCTGCTATCAGAAAAAAAAAATAAAATGATATAGTTAAAAAATAGAAAAACAATTTTCTTTATATCCTATTCAAAAACTTCAAACTTGCATTTTGTCCTGCTTTATCATCTATTATTATTCTTTTTTATTCTCCTTTCTAACTGCTATACTATGCCCACATGTACATTTGTTTACATATATACATTTGTACACTATAGGCTAGTATATGCAAATGAAGAACATGATTTTTTTTTCCACTTTGATTTTGGATGACCTCACTGAATACAATATTTTCTAACTCCATTTATTATCTTACCAATTTTGTGGTTTCACTTTTCCCTTAATTTGTTCATTTATTGTTGTCTTAGTTAATGTCCTATTGCTTTGAGGAGACACAATGACCACAGCAACTCTTACAATAAAGGAAAGCATTTAATTGGGGTTGGTTTATAGTTCAAAGGTTTAGTACGTTATTGTCTTGGCAGGAAGCATGACAGCATACAAGCCAACATGATGCTAGAAAAGTAGCTGAGAGTTCTATATCTGCTTTGGCAGGCAGCAGGAAGAGAGAGACACTGGGACTGATTTGAGCATTTGAATCCCCAAAGCCCACCCTCAATAACACACTTTCTCCAACAAGGACACACTTCCTAATAGTATCAAACCTTGGTGACCATGCCTTCAAATCTATGAGCCTCCAGGGGCTTCCTTTTTCAAACCTCCACAATTATAAATAATTGTATAAGCTTAATTAGAAAAACTTGCAAATAGAAAATATACAGAAAATAACTAGACTCAAAATCTGTAAATCTCAATAAATTTCTATGCAATTATAATTGACATTTTGAAGCTATGGGGCTTCACATTGGATTTTACTTTCCCTTATCGAATATATGTCAGTTACCCATCACACAAAATGAAAAATCCATGACAAAGTTAGAAATGAAAACAATTAGCTATATATCGTCTTTCCATAACACATAAGATCTTAAATCAAAATAGTTTTAATATACATTTTCCCAATGATTAGGCAAGTTGAACAGTTTTAAAAATAGCTATTACCTGTTTGAGTTTCTGTCTTTATTTTTCTTTCTTTCTTTTTTTTTTTTTTGTCTTTTGAAACAGGGTTTCTCTGTGTAGTTTTTGGTGCCTGTCCTGTATCTCGCTCTGTAGACCAGGCTCGCCTTGGAACTCGCAAAGATCTGATTGTCTCTACCTCCTGAGTGCTGGTATTAAAGGCATCTGCCACCACCACCTGGCTCCGTTTGGCTTTCTTTTCTTCAAAACAGTCTATTCAATTCATTAGCTCACTGTAGAATGGCAATTTCATTCCTTTGGTATTTAATTTCAATTGTTCATCAATTCTGAATATTATCCATTTGTCTTAAGTATAGCTAGTAAAGATTTTCTGCAATTCTTTGAACTACCAGTGTGCTCTGCTGATAGTTCCCTTTTCTATGCTGAAATTTTTTCTATGGTTATCCCTTACTGAATTTCTGTTCACAAGTTTCCTGTCTTCTGCAATGTATTGAAGAGTATTACTGGGCTGGAGAGATGGCTCAGAGGTTAAGAGCACTGACTGCTCTTCCAGAGGTCCTGAGTTCAATTCCCAGCAACCACATGGTGGCTCACAACCATCTGTAATGAGATCTGGTGCCCTCTTCTGGCCTGCAGTCATATGTACTGTATACATAATAAATAAATAAATCTTAAAAAAAAGAGTATTACTTATGTTTTCATCAAGAAATTTCAGCATTTCAGATTTTAAATTGAGGCATATGATCCATTTCAAATTGATTTTTATACAAGGTGAATGATGTAAATGAAGTTTTATTATTCTGCAGATGGATATTCAATTTTAGCAGCACAATTTGTTGAATAAGCTATTATTTTCAAGGGTATGTTTTTTCTTCCTTTGTCAAATAGTATGTGGAAATAGCTTGTGGGTAAATTTCCTGGTCCTATTCTCTGTTCCAGTGATCTATATGACTGTTTTTAAAGTCAGTACCAGCTTGTTTTTATAACTATAGCTGTGTAGTGTAATTTGAGTTTGGGTATTATGATACCGCCAGCTTTGTTCTTGATCCTTGGACTTTTGTTTTGTTAGCTATTCATGGTCATTGTGGTTTCCTATGGCTTCTTGGATTTATGTTAGTTCCTATGAAATGTCACCTAAAATTTTTAATAGTCATTGCTCTAAATATATAGACTAATTTTGGTCATACACCCGTTTTTACAATATTAATCTGCCATGCCAGTAGCTGGGAAATATTTCCATCATCCTGACCATAAAGTATTCCATTCCAAATTTTCTACTTCTGGGCTTGATTGTAATGAATTATCTTAAGTGAAGTTGTTTCATTAAAGAGTTTAAAAATATTGACTAATTCTCAGCCAGTGTAACAAAAAGAAAAAGGGAAAACATATTAATAAATAAGAAATAAAAATATGTTATAGCGGGCTCCAATGACATACAGAATATTATTAGGGAATATTTCAATCCCCCCCCCAAAAAAACTGAAAAACCTAGAAGAAATAGGATAATTTCTTAATTCACAACATTTACAAAAATTAAAATCAGAAGATATAAATAACTGAAATATATCTATTCCTAGGAACAAGACAGAAACTGTAATCAAAAGTTTCTCCTCAAAGAAAAGCCTAGGACATGAAGAATCTATTGTTGAATTCTCTAAAACTTTCAAGGAAGATCTCATAGCAGTTCTTTGTAAGTAGTTACACACACATAAAAAAATAAGTTGACAGGACATTACCAACTTTATCCCATTAAGACAATTGTATTCCAATACCCAAACCAGGTACAGACAGAACAGAATAAAAGAAAACTACAGACTAGTTTCTTTGATAAACATAGATGTAAAAACTCACAACAATACACTTGCAAATCAAATTCAGGAATATATTAAGATCACATGTTATTACCTAGTGGGCTTTATCCAGAAAGGGTAGGTTGGCTCAATATACCTAAGTCAATAAATGTAATATACTAGGTATAAAAATAAAACCCACTTAAGAACAGAAATCACATTATCTTGGTGGATTCTGAAAAGGCACTGGACAAAGTTTGGCATTCTTTCATCATGGAAGTTTGGAGACATTAGGAAGACATGTTACATGAAAACAGTAAAGGAAATATATATATATATATATATATATATATATATATATATATATTCCACATTATAGAAGACAGAGATAAACTGAAAACATTTCCCCTAAAATCAGAAATTAGACAAGGATACTCACTCTCCACTTTTCTATTTGCTATAGTGTTCCCTTACTTGGTGACAATAATCGGACCAGAGAAATATATACCTGCATAAAAAGTAAGGATGGAAGAAATCAAATGGCTCCTATTTTCCTATAACACAATTATATACTTAAAAGTCCCCCTAGAATGTACTAGGAAAATTGTAGATCTAATAAAATCTTACAGCAAATTGCATGAACACAAAATGAATATCAAATAGTATCCTTTATGGTTGCCAATAATTTAATCTTACACAGTAAAATTAGAAAAAATATCCCATACATAATAGCTCCAAAAAATTAAGTACCTAGGGATACATCAAACTTAAAAGAAAGATTCATACAACTAAAACTTCAAGACATTGAAAAAGGAAATCAGAGAGATAGTAGACTATGAAAAAACCTTCCATGCTACTGGATTAGCAAATTAATATTGTAAAAATGGTTATACTACCAAATTAATATATTTTTATATATATTTAGTAAAATACCTGTAAAAATCTGGTGCTGTATTTCACAGATTAAATAAAATCCAAAGGTTCATAGAGAACCACAAAGATCATGAATAAACAAAGAAATCCTAAGGAGTAAGAACACAGTTGGAGGTAACACAATATCTAAATTCAAATTATACTTTACAAATATAATGGTAAAGACAAGCTGGTGCTCTCATAAGAATACACAGATAAGCCAATGAATTGGTCTAGAGGACTCAGAATTATACTCACAAAGCTATGGCCAAATAATATTTGACAAAGGAGACAAAATCACACACTAGAAAATAGTAGTCTATTCAACAAATAGACAAATATGGTATGTATTTCCTTTTATTAGGCTGCTAGCTGTTAAGTAAAGATAAGCAAGCACAATCTGTAGAACCACAGAGGTTAGGTATAGCATATGGGACTAGAGCGGAGGGACAAATCTCCCTAAGAAGGTGAATTAGAATAGATATTTAAGGATGAATGGGGGTGGTGGAAGGGAATATGGGATGAAGTAGGAAATACTACAAGGGATAGTTAAAGCTAAGGGTCATTTGAAGGACTGTATAGAATCTAATACAGCAGAAGCTTCCTAAATTATTTACATATATGTAGGTGATCTAAATGAAATTGCCAAATAATGGGGAAGACAGAGCCCAAAATAGACATCTTATCATCAAATGAAGCTGCAGTTCCAGAAATGGGTTCCATATAAATGAGTTGTTGATAGAGGGCTCCCATGGGAATCCTCAAACAACCCAAATGTTGCAAAGGGTATAGGTTACTTTTCACAAACTGATGGCAAGGCCCTATTGCTTAAAATAACATCTACACAATTCATTGAACATTGTGAAGGTGAGCTGGTGCCTAACTAGGGACTTTACCCCATTGGCTAGTGTTATTGGTACCAGAAGGTATTCTGCATGTTACTAAAGGAGAAATGTAAACACCAACAGAGCTACAAATCCTTCTGTTTACAATGGTATCCTGTCTTTAAGATATTCCAGGAACAAAGATTATAGGAGTAACCAACTAATATCTGATTGGACTTAAGGAACACTCCATGAGATGGAACCCATACCTTCTATTGCTCAGGTGAAAAAGAATCTGATACTAGATAGCCCAGGGACCTAGAGCAAAACCAAATGCTAATGTTCAACTACAGAAACATAACATTAAAGATGACTCCAAATGATACTCTGTTATACCCAAGATCAGTGTCTTGCTCAGCAATTGTCAAAGCAGCTTCCTCCTGCAGCACATAGGAACAAATACAGAGACTAATAGCCAGATGATATGTAGAGTGAGAGACCTCAGAACACTCAGTCCTAAAAGAATCTCTCCATCAAATCTCTTCAGGGCTGAGGGAGCTCTTCAGAAGGAGAGGTGAAAGAGGTTAAGAGCCAGAGGGCATGGGGGATACTAATGTTTTCTAATCATAGCAGGACTGATACACATATAAACTAACAGAGAACAAGGCTACATATTCATGGTCTGCATGAGTTTGTACCAGATGGGGTGCTAGAGCTCAAACAGAAGTGCACACATGTCCTCATCTCTAACCCAGAATCTATCTCCAATTGATAACCACTTGGAAATGAGAAAATTGTTTTCTCCAAGGGAGTCTCACGTGGGAAACAAATTGCTCTTAATAATAATCCACATGCTCAACAGTAGACAGCCAACAGAAAATGAACTCTACAGTGTCTTTGGATATTCATTTTTTCATGATGTTGTATGAGGGTTTTTATTTTTGTTTTTACTTTTACTTTTATTTTATCATATTTTATTTCTTTTTACCTACAGATTTTGTGTACATATTATGGCTTCTGGTTTTCTGTTTTCTGGATGTGCAAGTGAGTGTGTCTCTCTATCTATATCTGTTTTTGTGCCTCTTCTTGGGCTATTCTCCTTCTGTTTGTTTTATCCTATTCCAATGTAATTTTTTATCTTATTCTATTATATATTATTATTTTTATCCCTTAGATGTCTGTTTGTTTTCTAATGAGAGTCAGAAAGAGGACAGATTTAGATGGGAGAGCAGGTTGGGAGGAACTGGGAGGAGAGAGGGAAACCCATAATTAGAATATATTGCATGAAAAAAATCTACTTTAAATAAAAGAAAAAAATTCAAAATAAAAACCACCTGAAATGTTAAAACTTCTTCATGGAAACACGGGTAATACTCTTCAAAACACTGGAGAACATAAGAACTCCCTGAACAGAACTTCATTATTACATGAAAGCACGTGAAAAAGCTCCAAGTATCAACAGGTGTGACTACAATTCAGTAATTTAACAAATGTGATTCAATGTTTTTCCATAGTAAAAGAACTGTCCAATCATGAACATAATCAATTTAAACCTTTTTGTCGCTCTCTAAATAATTCTTAGGCATCTTACTGCCTCAGCACTATGCTCTACTCCTACCTTTAGCACCAGGTGACAATGACTCTGCTTTCTGTTGCCAAATCGTTGCCTGTTTTGTACGTTTCATGGAGTAGGAAGCAAACACTAGTTGAAACTAGTGCTCTATACTTTGGACACAAGTCTCAAGATTCCTTCACTCTGTAGCATGTGTTAAGCTTGATGTCAACTACCGCTGAATGTCATTCTGGTGTCTGGAGAAAGCACAGTTAATATGTAAATGTATGTTTAGGCTATGTATGTATTTTTAGTTTTATGAATAATTCTGCTATATATATCTGCACATGTTTTGTTAGCACTGTGTTTTAATTTTTCTTAGGTATTTTATTAAGAGTGGACTAGCTAACTCATATGGCCATTGTATTTGGCAGTGTGAAGAACTGCCAAAATATCTCCCAGAGTTATGACACTACATCTATACGCAGTATATAAGAATTGCAATTTCCCCAGATCTTTGTTTGCACTTATTAATTTTTATCTTTCTAACTGTGGCATGTTAGTGTAAGTAATGTGGTATTCCATTGTATTTGTGATGTGCATTTCCCTGGTGAATGATGTTGATTAAGGGCTTATTGAATATTTGTATATCTCCCTTAGCAATATCTATTAGGATGTGGGGTGTGTGTGTGTGTGTGTGTGTGTGTGTGTGTGTGCATATGTCTGTGAGTTCAGAAGGTAGCATTGAGAGCTGTTCCCATGGCCGTGGAAAGTTGGCTGCCAAGCCGGTGAGGTCAAGGATATGCCTGTCTCACTCTTGCAGTTCTTTTTTTTTTTTTCTTGCAGTTCTTGGGTGCAGAACCACACCACTGAGCCCCACTTTTACCATACCCAGATCTTTCTGCTTCTACAGAAAGCACTCCCTCAGTTCCATTATCACTTTATCCTCTCTCTTTTTTTGTTTTTTGTTTGTAGTACTTTTTTTAATTAAGAATTTTTTTAATTCATTTTACATACCAAACACAGATCCCCATCCCTTCCCTCCTCCCATCCCCCAGCCTTCTCCCCAACCCATTCCCCATTTCCTTCTCTGACAAGGTAAGGCCTCCCACGGGGAGTCAGCAGAATCTGATACATTCAGTTGAGGCAGGTCCAAGCCCTTCCTCCTGCATCAAGGCTTGCAAGGTGTTGGGCTCCAAAAAGCCAGCTCATGCACCAAGGATGGATTATGATTCTACTGCCAGGGGGCCTCTTAAGCAGATCAAGCTATACAGCATTCATTTATGCAGAGGGCCTAGTCCAATCCCTTGGAGGCTCCAAAGCTATTGGTATAAAGTTCATGAGTTCTCACTAGTTTGATTTGGTTGTCGTTGTAGGTTTCCCCATCATGATCTTGATGTCCCTTTTCAACTGGACTCCTGGAGCTTGGTCTGATGCTTGGCTGTGGATCTCTGCATTTGATTCCATCAGTTACTGGATGAAGACTTTATGATGACAGTTAGGGTATTCACCAATCTGATTACTGGGGTAAGCCAGTTCAGGCATCCTCTCCACTATTACTAGTAGTCAAAGCTGGGGTCATTCTTGTGAATTCCTGGGAACTTCCCTAGCAACAGGTTTTTCCCTATCCCCATAGTGTCTCCCTTTCTCATGGTATTTATTTCATTGCTCTCCCACTCTGTCCCTGTTTCATCTTGACCATTCTGTTCCCTTATGTTCTCATCCCCTATCCTCTACTCTCTATTGCTCCCCCCTCACCCCAAGTTTACTCATGGAGATCTCATCTATTTCCCCTTCCCAGGGCAATGCAATGGTTCCCTCTTAGAGTCCTCCTTGTTAGCTAGCTTCTCTGGAGTTGTGGGTTGTAGTCTGGTTATCCTTTGCTTTACATCCTTTGCTTTACACCACTTATGAGTGAGTACATACCATGTTTGTCCTTCTGAGTCTGGGTTTCTTCACTCAGGATAATATTTTCTAGTTCAGTGCACTTGCCTGCAAATTTTATGGTGTCATTTTTTTTAACTGCTGAGTAGTACTCCATTGTGTATATGTACCACATTTTCTTTATCCATTCCTCAGTTGAGGGGCATCTAGGCTGTTTCCACGTTCTGGCTCTTATGAATAATGCTGCTATAAACATAGTTGAACATGTTTCCTTGTGATATGATTGAGCATTCCCTTGTTATGTGCCCAAGAGTGGTATAGCTGGGTCTTGAGGTAGACTGATTCCCAACTTTCTGAGAAACCACAATACTGATTTCCAAAGTGGCTGTACAAGTTTGCCCTCCCACCAAAATCGGAGGAGTGTTCCCCTTGTTCCACAATCTTCCCAACAAAAGCTGTTATCAGTATTTTTGATCTTAGTCATTCTGACAGGTATAAGATGGTATCTCAGAGTCATTTTGATTTTCATTTCACTGATGACTAAGGATGTTGAACAATTCCTTAAATGTCTTTCAGCCATTTGCGATTCTTCTGTTGAGAATTCTCTGTTTAGCTCTGTAGCTCATTTTTTAATTGGATTGTTTGGCATTTTGATGTGTAGCTTCTTGAATTCTTTGTATATTTTGGGGATCAGTCCTCTGTCAGATATGGGGTTGGGGAAGATCTTTTCCCATTCCATAGGCTGTCCTTTTGTCTTATTTATGTGTCCTTTGCCTTACAGAAGATTCTCAGTTTCAGGAGGTCCCATTTATTTAATGTTGCCCTGAGTGTCTGTGCTACTGGTGTTATATTTAGGAATCTCCTATGCCAATGTGTTCAAGGCTACTTCCTACTTTTTCTTCTATCAGGTTTAGTGTAACTGGATTTATGTTGAGGTCTTTGATCCACTTGGACTTGAGTTTTGTGCACGGCAATAGATATGGATCTATTTGCAATCTTCTACATGTTGACATCCAGTTATGCTAGCACCATTTGTCAAAAATACTTTCTTTTTTCCATTGTAGAGTTTTGGCTTCTTTATCAAAAACCAGGTGTTCATAGGTGTGTGGATTAATGTCAGGGTCTCCAATTCGATTCCATTGGTCCACATGTCAGTTTTTATGCAAATACCAAGCTGTTTTTATCACTATAGTTCTATAGTAGAGCTTGAATTCTTTGATGGTGATGCCTCCAGAAGTTGCTTTATTGTCACCAGTGTCACTAGTGTGCATTCATATATTTTCACACAGCATTGTTTTAGCTATCCCGGGTTTTTGTTTTTCCAAATGAAGTTGAGTATTGTTCTGTCCAGATCTGTCTTCATCCTCTCCTCAGTCCCTGTTTACTTATATTATTCTTGAGTTGAAACTTTTATTTTTGGAATGACATGAATTTGTTGCACAGTCTAGATAAATGTATTTGATTTTCTTTCTATATGCCATCTTTTCAGGTTCTTTATGGTTTAGTTTTGAAATACAAAACTATTTAATTTTGAAGCTGTTCGGTGTATGTAATGTGTGTATGTATGTGTGTGTATTCATGTGTGCATGTGTGTGTGTGTGTGTGTGTGTGAGCGAGAGAGAGAGAGAGAGAGAGAGAGAGAGAGAGAGAGAGAGAACTGAGATGAGATTTTTATTCTAAATAAAAAAAATCCAAGTCCTTAAATGTTTACACTTCTACTTTGATTTTTTACTATGGTAGGAGTTGGGAGTCCAGATTTATTCTTATGTGTATGTCCACTTATCCTAGCTTCATTTCTCAACTATTTTCCACTTCTATTTTTCAATAGTTTGTTATTGCCACTTATTTCTTTCAGTTTTAGTGGATGATATATTCATATATCTTTTTGTAGTGGTGTTGGGGACTAAATCCAAGGAGCTATGGATGCTGAATAAGTGTTCTACTACTGACCAGTGTCACTGGTCTGCATTCATATATTTTCATACAGTAATTTTATTTTTATGACCCTTATGTGTTCTACTGCATGAACATATCAAAATTTATTTACATAATCTATCATTTCAGACATATTGGAAGTGTCTAGCTTGGAATCATTATGAACTATGCTACCATAAACATTCTTGAGTTTATGGGTTGTTGCATACTTGATCTCTAATTTGAACTCTAGCATTAGCATAGGATTATAAAGATTTTGATGTACTGATAGAGGAGAAAATCTTGGAAATTCAAGAATATTTGCAATTTAGTTATTAATTTGAATCTTTTCATATTGTAAAGAAGTCTCTTATAGCAGCTATACTGTGGAACTATTTTGGGGGAATAGATGGCTTTGTGATTCTTATTGCTTGTGATTGTAATTTAATTGCAACATTCTCCCTTCCATATTCTCCTTTTTAGCCCTCTAATATAACATGCCTGATATCTTTCAAATTCATGGCCCTTTTTTCATTAATTGTTATTGCTTGCATATATGTATATACATATATATTCTTAAGTAAAACCTGTCCGGTCCATATATTACTTGTATATATGTTTTCATGACTGATTGGTTGGCAAATGGCAACCAACTGATGTGCTTTTCCCTGAGGAGGACCATTCTCCTGTTCCAAGCTTTACTTGGTTGTCTCATTAACATGACCACCCATATGTGAACCGAACAAGGATGATATCAGTGAACATGCCAAACCAGATGTGGAAATATACACATGTTTTTATGACTGCAAAATTAAACATGGAGAGGAGTTGGTGGAGACTTTTATCATTAGTGTTAGTTCTCACTAAGTAATCTTTAACTATATTTGCTAATGGCTTGGGCATGTGTTTAGGCCCTGGTGGGTAATCAGTATAAGGGACAAACATGCTGGCATGTAAATTACACAAATGCTAACATGTAAATCATTATGTGACTTGGTGAGCATTGCGGTTCTTCCAAGTTTCCTGTGAATGAGTAAGAACAGAATGTCAGTTGACATGAAGTAGTGGTTGGCAGTTTATTGATATAGTGCATTGATAGGAAAGGTAATCTTACAGAGAGAAAACAATAATTACTGTCTACCCTAGGTACACTATACTCAATGCTCAGACTGTGAAGTAAGTTCTCATGGAATTTGATAAGGTGGGTGTGGTTTAGCATTTTCTGTTTGCTGGATTTCTTAGCAAACTTCCCTTACTAGCAACCTTTCTTCAAAGCTATTTGGAATTATAGAAATGCAAAGGATCTTCACTTATACTTTATTTTCTTTTTCCCTGATGTCTGTTTATTGAGATAAAGGGAGAATTAATAGCAAGGAAGTCCAAGAGCAGAGACAAAGAAAAAATATGGAGAATGTGGCAAATAACATGTTAAAGGTCTTAGTAGGTCTATCCCAGTACATGTGATTCTCTTTATAATAACATTTATTATTATAAAGTTTTAAATTTATGAATTTAGAAACATCATGCAGATAAAGTAACTATAGACCCCATGATACTGGAAAAAGAACCTGCAGAAACAAACCTGCAGAAAAGACAATAACCTGCCTAGCTTGTCATTACAAATAAGAGATTCAATTTCCCAAATACCATTAGAGACATTATTTCTCTCAAAACAAAAAAAAAAAAAAAAAAAACAAAAAAAAAAAGTCAGTTATCAGTGTGGGTTGAAGTAACAAATCAATTCTTCTTTGACAGGATCTGGAATAGACAATAGGACAGATCCTAGTGAATTATGTCAAACTCCTGGTACAGAGCAGCCCACATTCACAGCTGGGGTCCACCTGGATGCCAGGCTCTAGTCCTGCGGAGTCTTCAAACACTCTCTTAGCACTTGCCCACCATCCTTAGCAGTAATTTTTTTCATTCAGTCACATTCCTCATAATCATAATTTAATTTGCTTCTCATCAAATGAAACTGAACCTTGGATTTAGCTTCCTGTGAAAGGTTGCATAGTAACTGCTATATTGCTTTCTTTGCAGTCTAACTCTTGAACCTAAGTATAGATTTACTTCTCATCTACACAAGTCCAAATTTGCAGGAAATGATTTAGACAAGAGAAGAAGGAGGTGTGCCTATGCATTACCCGCTTATCATATTTTCCCCTTGAGAATCATTTCCTTCTTCTTTAAGCAGATATCAATTTGGAGAAGCAGCCTTTTAGCAGTATTACAAGGGAGTCTGACACAGGAACTTTGTCTTTGTGTATCAGATTAGGGAATCCAATGGGTCTTTTTCCTTGTCACTTTTCATGAAAATATACAGATTCTGAATATTTGGATGTAATTAGTTCCTTACTTAGCATAAGCTTTGATGTGGCTTTCTGGGTACTGCTGTAAAAAGGGGTGGAGAAGAAGGAAATGAAAAGAAAAGAAAACCTGAAGCTCAATCAGTATAACACAAGAAAGATTGAAGCATCTACAATGCTGCCGTTTGGTGACCTCCCTATATATAAAACAGAGGTCAGGCAAATTTTACACAGTGCCTTTGACAAAAGCAATTTTTATTCTGATATCACCCAGGTGAATAAGAATTTAATTGTTGAAAATTATTGTATTGTTTTAAAATGTTGAGATTTCTTTCTGGAGAATTCCTATCTGTCTAGGTCAGGGACAGAAAAATAGTACCCTTTGGGCCCAGTGGTATCCAGAAACAGGTTTTGTAGATGAAATTCTAAATGGTCTTATTAAATAATAAACAGAGCCAAAATAAGAGTTAAAAGCCCAGAGATAAGAGCAGTAGCCAAGAGCTAAGACCACCTTATCTTACCACTCGCTGCCGTCCTTCCCCTGAGAAGGAGACCTTCTTCCTGTGTCCTGTCTTTTTATTGCCTTGCTGTTCTGCCTTCTCATTGGTTCTAAACCCAACCACATGACTTCCTCGTCACTGCCTGTCTATACAGACCTCCAGGTCTCTATGGTTGGTACTGAGATTAAAGGTTCAGGTCACTGCTTGGCTATGTCCTTGAACAAAAAGAGACTCTGCCTATCGTGTTTGGATTAAGGGCGTGTGCTACAACTGCCTAACTTCTATGTTTAATATTGTGGCTGTTCTGTTCTCTGACCCCAGATAAGTTTATTAGGGTGCACAATATTTTGGGGAACACAGTATCAACACATTTCCCCTTTTTTGTCTAAAATTTAAAAATGCTTATAACTAATACAAGAGAAACTATATCCAATAAGTATATACAATATATACAGTCAAGAATCACATTAACAATGTCTAGTCCACTAACATTTGACAGATTCAGACAAAAACTCCATTATATATATTAACAATGTCCAGTCCATTATCATTTGACAAATTCAGGTAAAAATTTTCATTATTTATTCTACTTAAAACAAGTAGTTCCTTTTTAAAAGTAGATTCAAAATCTCCCTTTTTATCTTATCAGGGTTTTATTTGATTACATCCCTCTTATTTATTAACATTGTAGAGGGAGGTTTTCCTCTACAACAGAAGGGTTGAACAATTGCAACAGACCACATGGCCCACCATGCCTGGAATATTTACTGTCTGGCCCTTTTAGACCCCTGCTCTAAAATACATGTTGTCTTTACTAACAATTTGTTTATGACAAAACAATGTTTAATATCTTAAGGAACTCATTAGTGTTCAATCTTGAGTTATCTGATGATTCCAATTATCTACTATAAATCATAAGAACTCATCCATGACCCATGTAAGATGCAGTGATAGTGATCCTAGCCATGGTTTTTTTCTTATGCCTAAGAGAGCATGAATGAGCAACCAGCATGGAGTCAGACTGAGAGCTAAAAAAGCTTATAATTTATTTTCTCTTCAAATTAAATTTTTAGCTATATTTTCTTCTGTACTCAGCAAAGAGAATGGGTGTTATATTGTAGGGAAGGAACAGGAGTCTGTAAAGAACCTTGAGGAACTTTACAAATTTTATTAAGTGACAGATTGGTAACTACCCTAATTGTCATCACAGAGCCTTCATCCAGTAACTGAAGGAAGCAGATGCAGAGATCCACAGCCAAGCACTAGGCCGAGCTCCAGGACTCCAGTTGAGGAGAGGTAGGAGGGATTGTACACAAGTGGTGTGTCAAGACCATGATGGGAGAACCCAGAGGAGAACTTACCTGAGCTCTGGGAGCTCACAGACTCTGGACCGACAGCTAGGCAGCCTGCATGGGACCACTGACCTAGGCCTCTGCATGTAAGTGACAGTTGTGTAGTTTGGTCTGTTTGTGTAGCTCCTAGCAGTGGAATCAGGACCTGTCCCTGGTGTATGAGCTGGTTTTTTGGAACCTATTCCCCATGCTGGGATGTCTTGTCCAGCCTTGATGCAGGGAGAAAAGCTTAATCCTGCCTCAACTTGGTTTGCCATGCATTGTTGACTCCCATGGAAGACTTGCCCCTTCCTGAACAGAGGCAGAGTGGGTGGGGGAAGGGAACAGGAAGAGAGGAGGAAGGGAAAACTATGGTTGGTATGTAAAATAAATAAAAAATTAATAAAACAAGGAAAAAATTCAGCACTATAATGGAGGAAAACAACACACACACACACACACACACACACACACACACACACACACACACAGAGAGAGAGAGAGAGAGAGAGAGAGAGAGAGAGAGAGAGAGAGAGAAACATACACACAACCAAATCCACAAAGAACATGACTGAATTACATTTGGCTAGTGCCAGTATTATGTACATTTTTTATTTTTTTTGCCATTTTAGAAATTAAAAAAATGAAAAAAAAGAAATTAAAAAAAACAAAAAAAAAGAAATTAAAAAAATGGTAACTGGTAAAGAATAGACCTCAGAATATCTAATAAAATGAAATGTGCTCAGCATGTTGAGTAAGATGGAGTAATCCTTTGCCAGCTCAGGTTCAGCTCTGGAAAATAGTAGGTTGAGAAGAAAAAAAATAAAAAGCTAGCATCCATAAGTCAGATACCTAAAGGTATCCAATGTATCTAAAGGTATGATCAGTGATAAAGTCAAAAGCCAGATATGAATGAAAAAGCAAAGGTAGGCTGACAGGAAGGATGTGTTAACTCTTGTAAAACTGTGAAGGAAGGCATTCAAGACAACTGTATTTCCATTACATAACTTCTTAAAATTCTTGTGATTTGCTGTAACATGGCCTACAAATAACAGATGGTAAAGAAATAAGTACACATCTACTTTGTAGCTTACCTAAGACTTTCAACATGTTAACTTTGAGGAGAGAGGAAGCAGGTATTTGGCTAAAAAAGACTCCATCTGCCACCCAAAGTCCCTGAATGGATACTGTAATGATGCTCAATATTGTTTTAAAGATTGTCACAATCTGGTCCATTTGATTCATTTATAACTATTTATTGAGTTAAAGTGGTTGCTGAACATTCTATCGATACAGAATAAAGTTGTGAATAATGAATGAGAGGGCATGGCAGCATATGCCTTTAATCTTAGCACTCAAGAGGAAGAGGTAGGCAGCTCTCAGTGAGTCCCAGGCCAGCCATTACTACAATTTGAAACCTATCTTTTAATAAAGTATAATAAAAATGTGCCCTATCCTATAGCTCTAGTAGTAGGAGAGAAGTCTTAGGACCACAAATTTTTGGTAAGGGCCATTTTTATTATTAGAGATGGTTATGGTAAGTGTGTTTGGATGAGTTGTACTAGGGAAAGCCTCTTTGTATACGCTAAAATTCATCTGAGGTGGTTTAATTTTATTTTCTTCAAAGGAAACTAAAGTGTAGCCCCTTCTTTATATTGCATAATAATTGCTTGATGGGGGAAGGCAATCAAAGGTGTTAAGTCTTCAAAAGGAGTTGTAAATGGTGTCATGGTTTGTATATTAAGTGTTCTCTCAAAAAGACTAGGTATCACAAGCTTGTTTCCTAGTTGCACTGTTGAGCAAAGACTAGAATGAGAGGGCTCTAGCATAATTAGCACCATAACTGAGTGGTGAATTCATAATTTCCCTCTCACCATGACATCACTGGGAATTTGTACCAATTATCAGGAATGGTGTCATTGAAGAAAGGGGTTATTGGGGGTATGACTGTAAAGGTGCATCTCACCTCTGCCCCATCTATTTCTCCCTGCTTCCCTATTGCCATACCATGAGGAGATTCCCATGACAAATCTTTCTGAGAAGATAGCAAGATTTTCTGCCTTCTAAGAAGCTAAAAACAAAAACAAAAACAAAACAAACAGAGCAGTTGGCCTTAGACAGAAATGAAATTGTGAAGCAAAATAAATCGTTGTTGTCTTGAACAGTTTAGGTCACATATTTGTCATTGTGAGAAAAACAAGTTGACTAATGCAGACGATAAACAGGGGAAAAACAAAAAGACTCAGGAGAAGGGGAGGCAGCCTAAGTGAGTGTGGACTTCAAACACATAAGGGATTCCAGTCCTAGGAACAAGCTTTAACCAGCAGATGAAATGGATATCAGCTCTTCATTCTTGTTTTCTAGTAGATAATGCTGGTTCTTGCCTAATGTGATAAACTGGGTTGGCTCTCTTGTGTGGGAGGGAGAGAGGCAGAGAGATCTGGCACGCCACTTGGCACATACCAGTGACACTGTTGATTATGGTACCTCCACATCATCGACTTTTCCTTCTTTCCTGTCTTAGGCTGTTTGTTCATATACTTCTGTTTCTTTTAATAACGATGTAGTTGTCCACAGACACTGAAGTAGTTCCATGGACTTATTAGATGGCCATGAAATCAATGTTGCAGATACCTGGTAGTTGGGTACAAGACAGATGAGCTGAAGTGTTAGATTGGCTTAAAAAAAAAAAAAAGATGTCATATTGTACTCTAAGGGGTTAGAGATTTTTTTCCAAAGTTACTGTGGGAATCATGGAGATTTTAAACAGAGAGTGACATGATTGATTACACTTCTATTTAACTACCCTAATTTAATGAATCCTGTAATAGACCCTAAACAACCTCATTTACCACTTGCAAAATTTACTAGCAAAGGATCTCTCTAGGTGTTTCAGGGCAATTTATCTAGTACTACTGGGTTGAGATAGAAATCATTTAAATAATTTTTTT
>CABHPQ010000108.1:8455-65538 GCA_902168405.1 Peromyscus aztecus
GAGAGAGAGAGAGAGAGAGAGAGAGAGAGAGAGAGAGAGAACACCCGTACTGAGACAGGACAATGGTAGGAGAGGAGGAGCAGGCTGGGGCAGAACGTAAAAAGAACAGTGAGTGGAAAGCGCACAGGAAATCAGGCTTCCACAGCTCACTTCAAATAATTCCAATCGGCTGACAAAAAAAAAAAAAAATTGTATGCACCATACTAATCTGAATGTGTCAGTTATTTTATTTTGAAAACTTCTGCACATGGTAGGCAGCAGAAAATATTTGTGGAATGAATGAAATTATCACCAACACCCCTGAGCCATATGAGAACTAAGCTTAAAATCCTTCTCATCAGAATGCAGTTCTGGGGCTGAAGGCCCCTTAGAACTGACTCACTTTTATTGGCAACAGTGGCCATCTGTCCAGGCTAACTGCTTTGAAGGTCATCTCTGTAAGTCTGTACACTGTATTTCTCACTGCTCGTGGACTCTTCCTATTTTTTTTTCCTCTGTTCGTGGAATCTTCTTATTTTTTTTTTCTCTGCCTTTCTTTGTGACTGCATCGATGACACCTGTCCCTACCACTGTGTCAAAGAAATCTACGGAACAGCTCCCAAATCACGGGATAGTGAACAGCGCCTGGCAGCGCGTTCATCCGCTTGCCTCTGCTGCACACGAACAATATTTTTATTTTACAGTGTGGAATCCTGGGACTTTGAGGTCATTCGGATAGCAGGCAGTGGAGCAGATTTCTAACCCACCCGCGTGTTTCCAAGTGGGGGCACTTGAGCCCAGTGTGGGGCAGCACGTGTTTTGCCGTGAGAGGACGCTCGGTCAAGGCTGCTGACAATTGAGGATAAACATCGAAAGGCTCCGGAGGAATGAGCACCAAGGCTCTCGTGCCGCAGAGGCTGTGATTGGTGTGGAAGCTGTCACCATGGAGCCTGCTGCTTACCAGGTGCCATCAGTGCTCTGACATGAGGAGCCCCATGCTGTAGGGATGACGTAAGAAAAATCTGACGTCTGCCGGCGACCTTGAGAAGAATGCTCCTTCCCACCCATCCACTCAGGGCTCTGGGGACTGTACATAACCACCCTGCTTGCTGCAGCTCTCTGTGTGGGTGTGGGCTCCCCAGTGCCCTTCCCTGCAGTACCTGGAGTCACGGCCTCATTCCTTTCAGCAAGCCTGGGAGAAGCTGCTCTCTACCAGTCGGTGAACCGGAGCCCCCCCTGTCACTTCCCGCAGAGCCTCAAAGACAGACTGACTTGAGCTGGTCCCAACATGCCCCCAGAGCTGTCCTGGGCCAAGCCTACTCTCCAAGCAAGCGGTGTGGCTTTCTGAGTACTTTATGTGCCCTGGCCTTTCCAGCAGGGCAAAGCCAAAAGTGGGAGCTAAGAGGGGGCGAAGAGGCGTGGCTACTTGTTACCTAGTGCCAACAGTGCTGTTGGCAGTTGAAACCTACATTCTTATTTAGTTATTATTGTTTTCCTGCAAGGATGATCAGAACACTCCTGTTTCCCAGCTGAGAAGCTGGGGCTCACAGAGGCAAAACAGTACTCCAAAGTGTACCTTAGACTCTGCTTTTGACATTGTAACATGATGTTGTTGTCTACAAAGTTTGCACTTAAGGACTGTGCCACGGGGTTATAAACAATATCACGCTCACAAAAAATCACGTTTTAAGTAAATGTAATAATTTTTGTGTCGGGCCATATTCACAGCTACCCTGGGTTACCCAGGGGCCCGTGGGCTGCAGCTTGGATACACCTTCCTTAAAGTATGTCCATACTGAGTTTCAAATCTAGTCTGGCTGCAAAGCTGATGTTTCTCTCATGCCACGCTCCCTTAGCACCCATCTCTCCTGCTCCTCTCTGCAGAAGCTCAAACAAAAGACACCAGCCCTAACTCAGGAGATTCCATGGTCCAGCTGTGGCCTCTATCCTTGTGCTGTCCACTCCACCAAGTCACAGCAGGCTTCTCAGTTTCCTCTCACTCACCTACTTTCCATAGCAACCTCATTACATGGATTCAACAGAACCCTGGGTTTTGTGCAACTGCCTTTGACCAGGGTTAAATTCACTGAGCACCATGGCCTGCATTCTGTTCTCTGGAGTCCTGAAATGTTCATTACAAACCTCACAAGCCAGTGTTGCCTTCCCATGCCACAGAAAGGTCTTCTAGGCCAGCATCAGAATGCTCAGGCCTGGTGTAGTCAGGAAGCCTGGGCTCCAGAGTCATGGTAGGCTGATCCAAGACTCTACTCCTCATGTCTACATGACTTCAGGCAAGTCAGGCCCTCTGAACCTCAGTTTGCCATACAGCTTAAGGAACTCTGCTTCTGCCGGGGCTTGGTGTTCTGTCTGTGGGATGGAGACAATCTGAGTCTCTGACTTGTGTCATATATACTGTCATCAAGGCTCTGTGGAAGAAACCCGATTCCTGTTAAGCATGAAGTTTCCCAGGGAAGTTCTAGGGCACCTAGAACTCACAGCCCTTCAGTTATCACATGACACAATACCCCCCCCCCCAGAGCTTATTGCTCTTGGCAAGCATTCATTCATTCATGTACTGATCTTCCTCATCAGCGTCACACACCAAGTCTTTATTCAGCTTTCCTGAACGATGCCCTTTCTTGCCTTTCATATGATGAATTTGGGACTTCAGTTGCCTAGAAATTAATCAGACCACCTCTAAGCCAGGTTTTCGGGCCATTTTTTCAGGCCCATTCAAATAACTGCTTGCGGATCTAATAACTAAACAAGCAAAAATCCTTAATCTAGTTATTTGAAATTGGTTCATGGATTCATTAACATTTGATGAAGACCCCTGAAGCTCCAGGTGTTTTATACACGTTCTGACAAACACGTAAGATAAAAGAGGGCGACGGGAAAAATGGCCAGATGATTGTGAGCTAATGAGTGCTTCAGTAATGGTGCTAACAAAGATTTATTTAAAAAAGCGCCCAAAGAAAAGTACCTTTTGCCTGAAGCTGGGAGTGTGGAGGGAAATACCAGGGTACGTGTTAGTTGACATCAACAAGGTACCTGGCATTTTTACACACATTATCTTCTCAAGCCTTCATTTTGATTCATCTTTTGATTCGGATATTAGTATTTCAAAACAAAGACACTGAGGCTCAGCGAAATGAATGACACCATCCAAGGTTCCTCTCCTGACCAATTTATGGATGAAGAGCTTGCACTTGTATTGCCTGCCTCCTCCCTGGTGGGGAGTCCTGTCCTTCAAGTAGCCTACACTCCGTCTTTAGAAATTTGTTTTTAGAAGAAAGAATTGGCTCCCTTGTTGCTCACAGGTTGGGTGACGCCCAGTGCTCCTGTCAAATCTCTCCCTGGAGAGCCCCTAGAGCACAGTCCAGTACAGGGGTGGTGAGCAGAGTGAGCCCTTCTCTCCAAAGGTCCTTTCAAACACCTCTCCATGTTAGACAACCTGAGTGTTGTCCTTGCTATGGAGAAAACTTTAAGAGAATTAAGAAAGAATTCATACCAAAAATTCAGATATAAAAGGTTCTTCCTTTTATACATTTAGCAGCAAGATGTAGACATGTGTCCAACAGATGTGTCAGGAGGCAGCCGTCAGCCACCTAAGCATTTGACAGATAAGAGAGATGACGCGCTAACATTTCACATCCCTGGAGGAAAAACGAACAATGAACAAACAGACACAAAAAACAAACAAGAAAAAAAAAAGCAGAACATGAATCTCGAATGGCTCCTACCTGACTGTGTAAGCTAAGGGAAATGACAAACTCCTCCGGGCCTCAGTTTCCTGCTTTGCAGAACCGCCTCAGAGGAGTCTTCGAGAGTACACAAGTTACTGTGCAAAACTGTACTGAGCACAGTGCATACAGTGAGCGCACAATCAGTGCAACTGTACATCGGCCATCCTGCTGCCTGTGTCTTCCCACTCCACGTTGGTTTTATATATAGTTCACAGCTGATAATTATACAGTGGATGGCTAACCGTTATTGAGCCAAAAGGAGCAAGCTGCTGCTTAATGAGGACTTTGGGGACTGAAAGCAAATTATACTACCTTAAAACTGTACTAGGTAGCGTACCAGCCCATTTTGCTTGTTCTTTTTCCTTGCTTTGTGATATAAAAAAAAAATGCATGTAGATGGATGGCTACAGCAGTTGAAAGGCTAGTATTCATCAACAACCTGGTATTCCTCGGAAGTGTGCCTGTCTTGTCACTGAGCATGACTCCAGGGCTGGACTAAATAAACCTTTTACAAAAAAAGAAATGCAGAGGAATTAATAAAGATGAGAATTGAGCAATGGGAAAGAAAGGAGAAGAAATGAGAGGGGATGGAAAAGAGTTCATGCGTATGGTGGATCAGTCCCTGAAATCCGGATTCTTGGGACGACCCTAGAGGAAGTCAGATGATGAGTGTGTTAACACACGAACTCACAGCTGTACATAATAACAATCCCGTTTTAAAACCATCCATGCAAAACTGCTATAATGTTCTTCTGTGGCAGATGGATGGGCTGCTAGATAAAATGAGTAATAAATACTGTCTATCACATCTTTTATAAAATACATGACTCTGAACCACAGCAAACTGTCTAACAAGCTAGGCAAAGCCCTTCTCTAGGGGCCATTGTACCATGAGATGGATGCTCCATGAATCATGAATCATGCTCAAGGTGTAGTCCCGGTCTCCTACCATATGGGTGATGGCTGTTAGAGTTTGACAACTAAGGCTAAGTGCATTTCTCATTTTAGTTAGTACTGAGTTGTACAGAATGACTAACCCCTGCAGAGTAAAATTAGAATTCTGAATAATCTTGACAGATGCAGAAGTAATTAGTCATAAACTGATGAAGCCACAGACAAGCAAGGCCCCAGTAGCTTATTTAAAGAGAACACCTTCATAAATACATGAATGGGATGATGAGTGCCTAAAAAACAGGAAGAAAGGACTTATGCCCTTCTGGAAAAAGTGAAGAGCCATTCAAAGACCACAGGCTTGGGCATCAAACTTGGATTGTACCACCGTCTTCCACTTCCTTGCTATGAATTCTTGGACAAATCTTCTCACCTTCCCTGTGGATTTTTTGTCCCTTTTTCCCAAGATAAAAATCCCTATGAATAATATGTGATAAAACCCTCGATACTCTTGGTTACCAACCTAATATCCATTTCCTAATGCCTAGTGGACACTTAAGTATTTTGGAGATGGTTGGATGCACTCTTGGATGGTGATTAGCCAACGTTAAATCCTAATCAACATGGTGTTTTTCTCTCCACAGACTTTGGGTGTGTGAAATAACCAGCTGTCCTTGTTTAAATTAGGGTTGTTCTCATATGTGTTGCCCCCCAATTCTGCATTGAAAGAACTGTGAGGTACCTAAGACACAGCCGTCACTCAATGATAGGTTTGAATCATAGCCTTTTTGATATTCTCTTGACTTTAGCATTTGACCCTGCGGGTTACCCCTTTTAATGACTCTTTTGCCTCAGGCGTCACTGTCATGCCTAGTTTTCTATCCCAAGGTGTTGCTTTTCAATCATAGGAGACATCCACTCCTCAAATACTTCCTTGGTTCTGTGACTCTTAGATACTTCATCCAGCTCATATCCATTCTCTCATAAGTTTCTGACCGCAATTTCAGGAACCCACTGGATACCCTAACCCAGACATCCTATCTGAACTATATCCAAACTATGCCATTTGATTACTCATTTCTGATGTGCCTCTGATCAACCATTTCATGAGGAATCGAACAATTATCTCCCTTTCTCCTCAAGCCAGAAGCCACCAGTTACCTGTTGCCCTTCCCTCTGCTTCACATCCCACATCGGTACAGTTTATTGCCTTAATGGTCTCACATTCACTCTACCCTGTATGTCTAAATTCCTGCTTAAATCACTATTTCTAGCCCTCACTTCTAATCTAGATTACTGCAGCAGCTTCCTTTTCTGACACTTGTTTTTCCTTTTCTTCCCCTCTCTTTGGTCCTCCAGGCTACGTAGGTAAATGAGATTTCTAAACCACGATTTCCATTTAGTCACTGTCCTGGATGTTTTCAGGAAGGTGTAAGTTTTAAGGTCTGCATGGCCTTTGCATGGGTGAGCCCACCGATTTTCACCTGCTGCCATCTGTACCTCCTAGAGTGACTTAAAATGAATCTGTGCTAGATCCCACTCCAGGGGGTTTTATTTCATCATTTAACTTATTAAAAAGGTTCCCTGTGTTGTTGCAATGGAATTGAGGTTCAGAACAACTGCATGCAGTTTAATTATCCAGACTCAATTATCCAGATTCTTTTTTAACAGTTGAACGAAATAGTTTGTATTTTGTTAAGTGGATAATATTCTTTCAAACTTGTGCTCTTCATGGATATTGGAAAGTATCTTTTCATTTCTCTTATGTCATCTTATCTAGTCCCTCAGGTCCATCAATGCTGGTCTCCAATGTCAGTTCCTCCCTCCAGGAAGCTGCTCCTGGCTGGGTTACATGCTTTATACTTGATTTCCCATGATGCTGCCATCTTTTCTTTAATGTAGTTTTGATCTCAGTTTTGTAAATTGTCTATGCTTCATCCAGTTATTATAGGCTTCCTCTTGATCCTTATTTTATGCCTGTGTCCCTAGTGTAAAGAATAGTTCTTGAAATGAATATAGGCGAATGGAACAATTAATGGATCCTGATTGATGAAACCTGGTGTGTCCAAAAGAACATTGAACTAGACTGGATCCTTTCTTTACCGTGGTTGTGTCCTCTAAGATGACCTCCAGTCTCCCTGACTCCTCATATGCATGGTCCTTGAGTGTGGCTAGGTTTACTGACCTACCATTAATGAACTGAGTGTAATAAAATTGATCATGGCCTATTGGGTTTTCTGTTTCTTTCACTGATGACTATAGAAAAATCAGTCATCATGTTGTGAGTTGTTCCATGGAGAGCTCCACATGGCAAGGAATTGATGAATTCTCTTGTTCAATGGTTAATAAGGGCACTGAGACCCTTAGTCTGATAGCCTCCTAGGTGAGGATCTTCAGTAATCTTGGAAATAGACCTCACCCCTTTAACCTTAAGGAAAAGCTCGGCTTTAGCTGGATGCCTTTGGCTCAAAGTCTGCCATGAGGATGCAGTCAGTCTGTTAGTGGCCTACAGAAATTGTGACATAGCAAATTATCATTGACCTAATGGTACCAGCCATAACCAGTGAGTGAGTTAATTGCTGTTTTCCAGTGTCCTCGTCTGGAAAATGGACATGACTCCATACTCCCCACAAGGTGATGATGAGGGTCCAATGATGTGATACAAATTGTCGTGGTTAGCTTTAACTGTGAACTTGAGACTATCTAGAACAACTTGGGGACAGAGTCTATATTCGGGAGATTGTCTACATTGGGTTGACTTGTAATCATATCTAGAGAGGATTGTCTAGACTATCTTAATCAATATGGAAAGACTCAACCTAAATGTGGGCAGCCGAAGCCCAGATAAAGCGTATGAGAGAAGGAAATCTTTTTCATTTTTCTTATTCATTCATTCATTCATTCATTCGTTCGTTCATTCATTCGTTCGTTTGTTTCCTTGCTTGCTTGGCTTTCACAATCTTTGGAAAGTTCATCAACACTGTCATTGTCACAGCTAACTCCTTCACTAATATTAGCACCAGCTTCCTCAGGCTTCCAATATGTACTGAAGACTCTGATGATTCCTCTACTGATGTTTTAACCAACTTCTTCAAGCTTCTAATGTGAACTGAAAACCAGCAGCTCTCCAGGAATCCTCAAAGCCTTGAACACCGCATTGGTACTGCAGAGGCACCCAGTAACATAGATTGAGAAACTACCATGTTCTGGGCCTCTCCAGAGTGAGACAGCCATTTTTTTTGGACTACTTCAACTGTATTGTGTAAACCAATACAGTTTTAAAAAAAAAAAAAAACTATATATTCATTTTATCAGCTCTTCTCCTCTAGAGAAACCTGACTAGTACACAAATGAAAACTGTATGATATGAGATGCTATAAACCAGAAGACAAACCACCTCCAGGAATATTACAATTTAGAGACATGCCCTTTCATTCTTAATTACTTAATATTAAATATCATGGATCCTAGAATTAACAACCTGGAGGTGTGAGGCTAAAGTCACTACATCTGGTGGGATGAGGCTTCAGTGCCCAGCTGTGCACTTAATTAATTTAACATTGGATGCCCATCCACACTTCCCTTTCTCATTCGTCAGCTGATAATTAGCCACTTAATGCAATCACTGTGAATTTTAGTTCTCTCAGTTAGCTCAAGCATTTCTCTTCTCAAAAGAGTCAGAAAGGAGGAAAAGAGAATGGAGTCTATGTTAGAAGACTTAGAAGCTATCTAATCCTAATCCTGGGCAGTAGGATGTGGAACCATCTTGGTCATCAACAGCCATTTATTGAGAATTCCCCTTAGCCTGCATTTTACTGGAATACTGAGGATGCCAGGAACTGTACACGTGGACTCCAGTCCTATGGAACTCGTCATCTAATGCTTGGCAAGACCTGAAAAAGCCACATGTGCAACATGAAAACAAGATGTGCTTTGCAAATACATATTCTTCATTTTTTCTAGGAGTGCAAGAGATAGTTGGGATAAATCCCAAGAATTAATTTGTATTTAGGTTCATTCACTCAGCTGTATAACATGACATCTCTAACCAGAACAAAAATACTACGGCATGATATTTGGCTAAGACTTGTAAAAATTTATAGCATTTTCCATCTTTTACCACATAGAACTTTTAAAAAAATCAGTCATTCTTTCAAAAAATATATTTGTCCCCTATTATTTGCAAAATACTGTGTTTAGTGTCAATGGGCCATGAAGTGTATAAGAAAATATTCTGCTTCCAAAGACAGCCATGATGGCAGCAGCACATGATCTATAGAGTCCCAGGCACCCTTTTAGGAACTTTAACGAATAGTTTCACAGTATCATCACAAAAACATTGAAAGGAAGATATAAGCATTTCTATCAAAGATGAAGTTTAAAATTCAGGAATAGGGAACCCCTTTTCCATCATTGTATAAGCAAAAGTACTACAGTTAGGACCTAACGGGTGTCCTCAGGGCTGAATCATTCTCCTGCCTTGCCACCCAAACTACCTGTTTCAGTAATTGACAACATCAAGTGACAGTTTATAAAACATTTTATTGTCTTATAAAAACATCTTCATGCATCATCTTGTTCATTTTCACAGCAAATACTTGAAGCTGGTGTTATTCCACATGTATACATAAGAAAATAATGGCTATAGAAGTTTAGGTAACTTGTCAATGGTCAACCAGCTAGTTTGTATTGTACCTAGGATTTAGTCTGTGTAATAGCACGTGAAGCTATAAAGATTTGAGGTGAGACCCACCAATGTCAAAAGAACAGAACGTTCCTATAGAGAGTAGAGTACAAAAGGATCGTTGTGGGGCAAAACGAAGGGTCTTCAGGGGGATTGTGTCTTTAAGGAGGACAAGAGCAGGTGGAGAGGTACCCAGAGGCTACCTGTGGGTGAGCAGAGAGAAGCTGCTCCCATTGAGGAAGGCAATTTTTACTAAGGGGATAAAGATCCGTTTTGTATCCCCAGCTCTCCTATGGATTCACCCGGAATATTAGGCAATTTCTCAGCCCTCTCAGAGATGCCTTTTCATGCATAATCCAGGGTAGTAATAATATGTGTGCAATTTCCAAGTGGTGGAATTGAAGATGTGATGTAGAAGTAGTTTTAAAATTGCATATGACTTTAAAAATAGCAAGCCTCATGATACTAATTTTAGATTAGATGAAGTTGAGGTCCTGAGTATTGAAACATAGATCCACAATCACACAGCGAAGCATGCCAAGAGCCCCGGTGTCAGTACCAAGGCCTTCAATGACAAGCCAATATTTTAGGATCTACAGCCTTAACACATGGAAAGAAATCAGTTACTGGGCTTGTCTGACCATGAAAGCATACTCCTTTCTGCCTTCACGAAGAACCATGCCAAACCTCTAGCTGCACATTCATTGATCTGAGCAAAGTATGTGGTCCTATGTGGTTTGTTAACTTCAAAGTTTACATTTTGGAAACTTAATCTCCAATTCAACAGTGTAAAGAGATGGGGCCTTAAAGGCGACCATGAGGGCTCTATCCCCTCCAGTGGATTTATGTCATTACCAAGAAGGTTAATCATCACATCCAGAAAATGAGTTCTTGATGAAAGGATGGATTCTCTTTTCTTCCTCACTCCCTCCTTCCCACCCCCCATCTCTCTCTCTTTCTTTCTCTTTGTGTATGATACTATCTACCACTTACAATACAGCAAGTATGCCCTCATCAAATGTGCTCTCTGAAGCCTCAGACTTCCCAGTCTCCAGAATCATGAGCAATAAATGTCTGTTCATTATATATTAGCATTAGCCAGCCGGTGATACTCTTACACCTGAACAAAACCAACTAAGACATGGAAAGAAGGGTCAGGACCTGTCATTTAACACAACAGGGACCAACCATGGATTCCTTCTCAGCAGAATCTTCGAGTAGATTTAGAGGTGGTAAGGAAGACTTAAAACTCATACCATGTTGGGGACCGTCAACTCCACCTGGGAATTGGCACAGAAAATGGCTGTTATGTGAACAGACAGAAAGGCCTGGCCTTGGGTGAAATTGGAAAAATAGGTTTCGTTGCCTTGCACTCTCTTGGCATCCTTTCAGACTAACTTGAACTTTGAGACTCCTGGTCTTGTAGTTGTCCCTCCCTAAAGTCTCTGATAGCCAGTCCTCTCCCCTAAATCCCACTGTGCCTTTATATGTGGAAGGATATGGGAAGGACATGTGTATTGACTGGATCTTCTATTTGCTGGGTACCGAACTGTTTTACTTTCTCTAATTAGTAAGTGGACTGAAACTTGGGAACTTAAAAAAAAAAAAATTCTGTGCTTTACTTTTTCAAGGTCACAGGAGCTCCGTGTAACTGTGAGACCAGCTTTCAGATTACATCTGCATAATTAGAGCTAATTCATCGTACTGAGGTTCTGAGGATAACTGTTTTCCATCTGTCCCATAAACAACATCTGTCTCAATCTTAGCAGAAGCTTTCAACACCAATGTCAGGATGGGGTGAGGCTGCACACAGCGACCCCTATGGACCGGTATTGTATCTGGGCTCTACTGTGTCCTTGATCAGGCAGGTTATCTCTCTAACATTGTTTATTGATAAGTGGGAAAGTAACAGCTATTTAGCAGTTTTGTCAAAACTATGAAATGAGATTTAAAAAATAAATAAATGAATAAACTCTGGGTGGTGGTGGCACACGCCTTTAATCCCAGCACTCGGGAGGCAGAGGCAGGCGGATCTCTGTGAGTTCGAGGCCAGTCTGGGCTACAGAGTGAGTTCCAGGAAAGGCGCAAAGCTACACAGAGAAACCTTGTCTCGAAAAACCAAAAATAAATAAATAAATAAATAAACAAGTTATCATATGATAAAATTTTAAAATGGTGGTTTAAAGAAACTCTAAGGTTAGTCTCATATTCTGAGCACATCAGGAAATCTATGACAAGACTGAAAAGGCTCTCAGATGAGTTTTACTGTTTTATACAGGTATTTCCAGTGTTTCTCCACACTGACAGATGAGCGCATGGCAGCTTTTTCCTAAACACAGCATTCATGAGGAAAACCCTACCCAGCACATCTTCATACCCAATTTGGAGGTGGGGCAACGTCTAAAACACAAATCCATAGTCTCCCTCTTCTGATGAGTGATGCTGGACCGCCTGCCCTTGAAATATTCCTAAACATTTGAGCATCCTGGAGTAAGAACAGGCATTAAGGGAAGCACGCCACCCTTAGAAGCACCGAGGAGCAGCCTTTCCTCTCTTCAACTTGCAAAGGCTAGGAGAGGCAGTCAGCATAGACTCCGGGTCCTCCTTAAAGTCTGGGTCTCTTCGACCATGGAATCCAAATGACTCTTCTGGATGCTCTCCCAGAGTGAAGCTCTGGCTTCGGGTTCTTTGGACATCAGCCATCATGAGACATTTGCTGCTGCCAGCATGTAGAGGAGAACATGGAAAATACGACTCAGGCAAGAACACACACAGGCGTTTCTAGGCTACCTTGGCCAGAGAATCGCTGTCACCAGCTTCACGGAAAAGAGAAACTACCCGCTCCTCTCCCCACTTGGCTAGTTTTCAACATTGCAAAATTTGAAAGAGCTCCACGGGATTGAAGGGGACCAGTCAAGAGAAATACAGTCCATAAATTTAGCAACAGGCCCTTAATCTGCATGTTCTGCTCTTTGGGGGAGCTCCTGTGCTCCCATGTGCTGCCTTCTTGGACCAAGATGGTCTATCTTGGGTTTTTGTCCTGAGCGTTTTGGATTTAGGTGGAGATTTGGTTTATCAACCTCTTATGTCAACTCATGGTACCCTTTCATGTTTGATCTCATAGTTACCTTTTCTTTATTTTCTATGTTCCTTTCGCCTGCCATCTTCCATTACTGCTCTTTATAGTTTAGTGTGCATTAAAGATGGTTAATCTGTGTCACTCTGTGGGCATACACTTATGAAAAATGAGCAGCAGTAGTTTGTATGCAAATGGGCTTTTAGCTTCTGTATTGTACTTCTTACGCCCGTGCCCAGTGCAATGCTTGAGGTGAACTCGCTACCTTTCTCCTGACAGCTTAGCTTTCCATCTGACAATGGACAGCTTGTATGCACACAATGCTGCTGCACTCTTCCTTACATGGTATCTTATTGGCCCCTGTGAGAACTCCCAGGAAAAACTGACTGGGCCAACTCTATCAAGTGTGCAACGTGGACTCCTGTTCCTTCCACTTGTTTATAACTTGGAGCCCTGTGACTTTTAAATTTTGCCAGTTGAGTGACTCTAAAATGGTGTGTCGCTGTTGCCTTAACTGCTATGCTTCTGATTACTGACGAGGCTAAGAATCAACTGTAGTCATTCAGATTTCTCCTTTTGTGAATTATCGTTGTAAATCATTTACACATCTTCCTACTGTTCCCCAATGACCAATGGGCACTTATTTTATAACCCCATTGATTTTCAACTTTGCTATCATCTCCTCTGAGTACAGTACACATGTTAAGATTATTGTGCCCATTCTAAATGGAAATCATGACAGTGCTTCTCAGCCTGTGGGTCACAGTCTCTTTGGCAAACCTCAATCTCCAAAAATTTTACAATATGCTTCATAACAGTAGCAAAATTATAGTTATGAAGTAGCAACAAAAACAGTTTTATGGTTGGGGGGATCTCTACAACATGAGGAACCATATTAAAGGGTCACAGCATTGGGAAGGTTGAGAATCACTGGTTTACAGAATAATATCCTTATAATTTATGGTTGTACATTTTACATTTAGGTCTTTAAACTAAAGTCTATGTAACATGAAATAAGAGTCTAAAATGTTTATTTTAGGTATAGTAAATCAGCTTTTATAAAACCATCCCTTTAACAGCCTTTCTATTTCCTTCTTATTATTCCTATATGTTTGCTTGCAGGACGGTCATCTTCATTTGTTCTATGTTTGGTGCGTCCATGGATGGGCTAGTACCTATTGCTATCTGTTTGCTATCGGAATCTTTTCCTTTTGCATTTCATGTGTGTGTGTGTATGTGTATGTGTGTGCGCGCGCGCACGTGCGCGCGCGTGCGATTGTCTTAACGATTTGTGAATCATAACTGTGAGGTTCATTGTGGAATCAACTTGCCAAAGTTTCTCAGAAGTTTCTGCTGAAATTTATGTAGGAATAAAATGAATATGTGATTAGCTTAGGGAAGAGCTGACCAATTTATACTAAGTAATTCAGTCCATTGTCAAATCTTCTCTTGTGCCTTATAACAGAAGCTCCAACCTGTAATATTTTATGCATTCCCTGTACATTCACTGCTATTTCTATTTTTAGGAATTTTAGAAATTCTTCAAGTTATGAATGCATTTTTTTATTATCACTTCTTGTTGATAGTGTATTTGGCAATCTTGCTGAATTCCTCAGCTAGTTTTGCTAGGCTGTTATTCTGTGGGGTTTTGAGGCACACCTAACCCTGTTTGTTAGATGGTATGTTAAAGCCATGTGCACCCCCACACTTTCATCTCTCGTTTTCCTAGATCCTAGATTGCACCTTGGTTTTTGAGCATCAAATGTGATACTGTTCTTCTTAGTTTGATATTTGAGAGTTGCTCCTCCTGAGGGCCTAAACAGTTTCTGATGCTAAGTGCAAAATGATAGTAATCTTTCATGTTCATTTTCTGATAATAATCTTTGCTGTATTTCATGAAAGTACAATATTAGTTGGGAACATTTTGAAGATCAAAAAACAAGTACTTTCTTTACCCGTAATAATTTGAGAAATATTTGATCTAGACCACACTACATATCATCTCTTCTCCTTAAACACACACACACACACACACACACACACACACACACACACACACATGTGTACACACAAATACATGCATACACATGTGTACACACAAACACACACACATACAGCTAGCTTAAATGCTTAAAGATACAAATTGGGCATAACAGAAGTCAGGACGCAGTGTGTTAGGATGTCCAGCCATCTGGATTGTTTTAATTAGGTGTTTTGTTTCCTAGATGCTACCATTGGATGAGATTCATACTGAAAACAAAGGAATGCCTCAGAAAAGCTCCTCACACTGCTTTCTTGCATCCCTGTCTTCTACTTTAGACAGCAGCATCCCATAAGCCTAAATAGCAAGGATCTAGACTGGCCTTGGAAACACAAGGGGCTCTGAGCTCTGAGCTGGGAAAGTGTTTTTTGGTTTTTTGTTTTTTGTTTTACTCTAGCAAGATGCAATTAGTTTTCAGATTCAACTTTCCCTTATTGGGAAAAGAACATACTGAGTTTGAGTATGACAGTAACTGGAGGTTAATTATGAGGTTATTGACAATGTTGACAAAACTATGTGATTTAGAGTAAGAAAGGACACTATTTGAACGTAGATTGAAGTACTTAAGCTGTCACCACAGCAGAATTTGTGAAGTAATATTGCGATAAATCATTGACTATGGGAAGGAACATGTAAGATCTGTAGGGAACTATGGTGTAAAAATTTTCAGGTAAAAATATTCAGATCAAACCATGTATGTCAGTACAGGTTATGTTGGATACTTTTCCAACAGATAATTCAATGTGAGAGAGCCATCCAATGAATTTTCAATCCAGCTACATTAAAAATCATCAACTATGTTTGGAGTATATAATGCTATCATGTTTCAAAATAATAATTATTAGAGCTAACATAAGTAATATCATTTTTACATTTGGATTTTAACCTTCTTGCATGTCACTTTTACAGAGATTTTTTTTTGTTTTATTTTACAGTGGCTTTATTTAGCTCACAAGAGGAAATGGGAGAAAATCCAAATACTTGATGACAGGAGAATTTTTAGCAAGTCATCTTTATAAAAATAAAATATAATTAAGTACCATCTAACATTTAAAAGAGCTAAGCAGAAATTTTCAGCACATAATATTGTTGTGCAAAAGAGTAGAGCACAAATTCTAGAACAGAAAGATGAAAGCCATTGTGCAAGTTATGATAACATGAATATGTGCTTGTGGACTCACGTATGGCACATTGTTTACACACTGTCTGTGGCTACTTGAAAGGCAGAGGGCAAAGCTGAGTATTTGCAGTGAAGACCATTGAATCTGAAAGCCTAAAATATGAGTCTATACAGAAAGCGTGCTTTATTGATTTGGATGGATTTGGGCCTCCGAAGTTTGTCTGGTGGAGACTTGGTCCCCAGTGTGGCATTATTGAGAGGTGGTGGAACCTATAATACCGGGACTTAGTACCAAACGTATGTCATGAGCCACACTGCCTTCAGCAAGGGTTAATCTGCTCTAGCAGAGTGTTGGCTCCTGTGAAAGTGTGTTTTTATAATGTGTGGCCATTCTTTTCTCTGGCTTTCTGCTCCATCATGTGATTTTGCACACACTCCCAATGCTCTTGTCCACGACAATGCACTCCATTCAAGGAGACATTCACCAGGGACTAAACAGATGGGACCACCCAACCTTGGACTTTCAGCCTTCAAAAATATGAACTGAATATACAGTGTTTTGAGGTAAAACACCAAGTTTCTGGGACCTTGTTGTAACTAGAGAAAATAAATTAATATAAGAGACAACGCCTAATGCAAATCCTTTCTCCAGGACATCAGAATCAGACGCTACTTTCCAGTATGGAAATCCATCCCGATAGTCAATAGAGGGGAAAGACCCAAGGTATCTCCAATTACTTAGGTTTCAATCTACAAATAAATGTAATGATTGCTTGACAGTTCAAGAATGTTTAGAAGGTGGGTCTCCTGAGAAGCTTGGGCCTCTCTATGTCATGTACCAATGTTCTCTTGGTATCTGTTCTCTCTTACATTGATTGCTATTATTACAATATATTCTTAATAAACTTCAACTTGGTGTCAAAAAAAAGAGAATTTTTTGAAATAGCCATGACAACATTTTCTTCTAAATTTATATTTTGCTTTATGTATATGGGTGTTTTGCTTAAATGTGTGTTTGTACTACATGATTGCCTGGTGCCCATGGTAGCCAGAAGTGGGAGCTGGATCCCCTGGAACTGGAGTAACTGGTGGTTCTGAGTCATCACGTGGGTGCTGGGAATTGAACCTGGTTCCTCTGGAAGAGCAGCCTGTACTCTTAACCACTGAGCCATCTCTCCCGTTCCATGTGGCATTGTTGTCACTGTGGATAGACTTCTGAGCACAGACTATCATTTCTGTATGCCCTGACTCCAGAGTAGAAATGAATACTCTTGGCCAGATGACAGCCTGGGTCGGCTGCAGTTCTCAAGGATTCCACGGTGCTTTCTTATTTCCAAGGCTACACTGCCAGAGCATGTAGCATTTAACAGCATCATCAAGGGAAGAAAGAAAGAAAAGCTTGCTCTCTGCTTTTCCTGAAGGTGCCACAGCATCATGCAGCAGAGTGTGGGGTGAGAGAGAAGGTGAAAGCAGGAAAAATACAAACACCTCTTCTGGAGACCAGGAATGCCTGTCCACACCCTACACCCCTGTCCACGCTCAGCCCTGCCCACACTACTCTTTTTCTGCTGCTTCATGCCAGTTAGCCCATCTTCCTTCTTGCCTCTCCCTGGAAAGACTGTTTTGTGTCTCAGGTTTTGGCAAGTAGTCTATTCAAAACCGAATTGGCACTCCTGGGCCTTGGGAAAAGCCATCGGAAGCGTCATGCCTGGGCGCCCTTGTCCTCCAGCCTCAGAAAATGTGTCAGCCTGTTTTTGCGAACAGCTCAATCTGTTTTGAGGTCACCTCTGTGGATACAATTGGAATCTTTTATGAGAAAAATAAAGTTTATCAGTTCAACACATAAAAGAGAATTAGGAGCTTTAGTCTTTTTTGAGTAAGCTGAAAAACACTTGCTAAATGTGTCTATTTCTCCTGTCAGCCCAAGAAGACCGTTTGTAACAAGAGAGAATTCTTATATACACTCACTTTCTATTATAGATTTGCTCTAATCAGAATACTAGAATACACAATCTGTACGAAGGAGACATGCAGGCATGCACAGACTATGGCTCATGGCATATCCGGAAACTGATGTAAATGTGAAGGAGATAAATATCCTGGGAGAGTGATAGGAGGGGTGGAGCGGTCATGTCAGGGATGATCACGTGGGCTCACCTCTCTTCTTTTCTGTAACCACTTTTTTACTTCTTCGTCTCCTTCTTTGTCAATGTCTTCCTCAGAGCATCCCCAGGCTAGCAGCCAGACTGGTCACCTAACTTCTCCTTGTGCTAAAGAATCTTTTCTTTGGCAAGGATGGGATTGTCAGTATTTCTCAAATCACACTGCCCAAATGCTTACCTTGCTCCCCTCTCTTTTATTACCCATCTTCCCTAGTACTCTACCATTTAGTACTCCACCTCAGAGCTGTTTACTCAGGAGCCTCAGAGGAATCTGGATGCAATGTAAGATACAGCTTCGCCAACACAAGCATGAAGTACTCGGGCTCCACCAATGTCTGTAAAAGCAAATGTCAATTTAGGAAGCTGGGTCAGATGGCAGCAAGGTCAGGCTCCTGCTTTGCTTTTTCTGCCCACATCTTCTGTCTGAAGAGAGCCAAAGAGAGTCTGGAAAAACAGTTTACAGCACAGCCAAATCACCGAGGTTCCCACCAGAGCCCACTGCTGAGCAGATAAACTCAGGAGAGCAGCGAGGGAGAGGGAGCAGGGAGGGCCGGGCTGCAGAGAGGGGAAGCATGCTGGAGAGAGAGGGTGAGCTGAGTGAGCACTGGCTCCAGGCCCAGTCCAGCAGGGGGTCTATTCTCAGGGCTCCTCCTCCTCTGGAGATTCACTGTGCTCCCAAGTGGGCTACAATTTCCCTACACATCCTTGTGCTAGAATTTTCCTCTGACTACAGAAGACAGCAGAGCTCTGTGACTCCTCTCTCTAACTCTGTCTTTGCCTCTGTCTCTGTCTCTCTCTCCTCCTCCTCTTTCAAGCTCTCTAGTGTTATATTTCTTTTTCTAAAAGAAGAATCAGCGCTAATATTTTCACGATTAAGAAAAATTATGAGTAACTTTATCAAATTAATTAGATTAACTTTGACTTTATCAAATAAAATATTTTGCATCTAAAATGAAATAGTTGGAACCAAGAGAACCTTAAGAATTAGAGGAAAATATTGGTTAATTATTCATCTGATGAGCATGTTAATATCCAGATATATAGGGAAATTTATTTATCATTATAAATCAAATAATCTACTTAAGCAATAGAAAACTGATCTGAATAGCTATTTCCCAAAGGAAAAAAAATGCTCATCAGCACTAATGATCATAAAGATAAAGAATAAAACCACAGTGAGAT
This sequence comes from Peromyscus aztecus, assembly GCA_902168405.1. Taxonomy (NCBI): domain Eukaryota; kingdom Metazoa; phylum Chordata; class Mammalia; order Rodentia; family Cricetidae; genus Peromyscus; species Peromyscus aztecus. Next base: position 27,337 of record CABHPQ010000108.1, read on the forward strand.
ATTGTCTCATCCCCTTTGCAATGGCAGTTACAAAAACAGACAGAAGATAATAAATGCTATCAAGGATGCAAAACAAAGAAATTCTCTCCCACTTCGGGTGATATATTACAGCCAACATGGGAAATCACGTGTCAGTTCCTCCAATAACTAAAAGTAAAACCGACATATAACATAGCTATTCACTACCAGGTATTGAACTAAATAAAATGGAATCAGAGTACCAGAGGCCTGGGCATACCATGTTTATTGTACAGCAGTCAAGATAAGGACTTGATGGCAGTGTGCCTGGATGGATGGATGGATGGATGGATGGATGGATGGATGGATGGATAAAGAAAATGTGGACAGTAACACAATGCAATATTACTCAATCCAAAAATAACTCCTCTTCTTTGTGGAAAAATAGATGGAAATGGAGGATAGTGTAATAAATGAAATAAGCTGAGCATAGAAAACAAATATTGCAGAGCCTCACTTGTAGAAACAAAAACAAACCAAAAGAGTCAATCTCCAGAAGTATCGAGGACAATGGTCACTCGATGGTGCAAAGATGAGGGACGCACAGGGAGTTGAGATAGCAGGGACAGCAATGCAGTTCCACAGCAGGTGATGGCTTGGGTGTTCTATGGCACAGTAGCGTGACTACCGCTCACAGCAATTTTATGTGCATTTCCACGTAACTAAATCAGAAGGAACCAATGATTCTCAAAACAGTGAAATAATAAATGTTTGGGAACACAGAAATGCTAATATCTTAATTAGACCATGACATATTGAATACACACTTCAGCTTATATTGTACTCTATAGACGTACAAATACGTTTCAGTTAAAAATAATTTGTGCCAGGTATGATGGTATATATCTGTAATACGTACCTGTGAGGGTGAGGCAGGGGGATTAGCCTGGACAACATAATGAGGTCTTGTCCCCCAAATCTCTGCAACTCTGTCTATTTATCTATCTATATGTTTTAAAGGGATGAAGTCAGAATTTCAAATGAGGCTCCTACCCCTAATGTGACCTAATGTAATTCCTGGGTCTAAGCAAGTTTTCCTCATGAGTGTCCCTGTGACTTCTTTGGGATCATCATGGGGATTAAAATATTTAGTGATGAAGAAATTATAAAGCTTCTTTGTAAATGCTCATCAAAGATGAACATAGCAGTACTTTCTCATCGGGACCACCAGCCCACAAATAATGACATAGAAACTTAAAACTAATTATAAAAGCTTGGCCTTAGCTTAGGTTTTTTCCCAACTAGCTCTTATGGCTCAAATTAACCTGCTTCTATTAACCTATGTTCTGTCACATGGCTTGGTTACCTCTTCTCTGTCTGACTTGTTCTGTCTTGCTGCATTCTCCCCATATCTCTTCTTCTTCAAGTTCTCTCTCTCTTTCTGGAAATCCCACTTATTCTTTCCTGCCTAGCTATTGACCATTCAGCTTTTTATTAAACCAACCACAGTGACACATCTTCACACAGGGTGAACAAATATTCCATAACAGTTGAATTTTAAATTTAAAAGTAAAATTCAGATTATATATCACTACAGTACCTTTGAACTGATATTTGAACACATATATCTTTACCTGGATCTGTGATCATGATTCTTTTAAACAAACAAGTTATTCTAAAGGAAGGTGAGGAAAATGTCCCTATACAAAGGGAAAGTACCAGTGAATGGCTGAATTTTGCTAAGCGTCTCTTGAGGGATGCTTTTATATATGTTACATATATTAACTATATATATATATAGTTACATATATTCTCTTGATGGCAACTTCCATTAATTGTGGAGTCCTTTGTCATGTGGATGAGAACCTAGAAATCAAGAACACAATAATTGAACATGATTTTCTCTCACAGCAGTGTGAAGAGTTTATATAAGGCTTGAAGTTAATAACGAATCTTGTTCTTATACAAAATTGGCACTGTCCTGCCCTGGGAAGAAGAGGGTGTGTGTTCTTCTCATATTTGCTAGCTGAGGCTAGGAACGGGCCAAGAGTTACTGTAAGGAGAGAGAGCACACAATCATTTATTAAGCTTGCTCCATAAAAGCTACAGTAAGAAATAAGTAAATTCATACAAATGCAAACACACTACCACAAAATTCCACAGAACAGTAGGTGCTTATTAACGGCCTTACTCTGGTATTTCTGGATCTTTTCACTATACTCATTGTGAAGAAGTATTCCTTGCCTTATTCCTAGGACTCTGACCTGGGCCATACCCAGTCCTCCTGGTGGACGGCAATGAGATGACTAGTTCTTCACAGGACAGAGTGGAGCAAGCAGGTGTGGCAGGTTAATCAGTGCGTGTAACAGATGAAAAAAGACAGTAGCATGAAACAAATCTTTGTTGATTTTTCCACATGACCTATAATTTCTGATTGTTTTTCTGCCCTTCTCTCTCTGTTTCAACCCCCCCCCCCAAAAAAAAACCTGTATCATCACTGTAAAATCGAATCAACAGTGACCATCCTATCATTAGGGTCCCACAGTTTGTACGTTAATGAAGAACCAGGAAATTGTCACTGTTGGTTACTTTTTTTAACCTCAAAGGCCATGCTAGGATCAACATGCCCTCCTCTAAGGAAATGGGAGGGGGAAATAGCTGATTAGATATCAAAACCATTTTTGAGTACTTCCTAACTAACCCTTCCAGAAGTCAGGCCTGTCTCTGTTGGAAGTTTTCTACTGACTAGGAAAGCTGCCCTCCACATGTAGATGACACTGAATTCTGCCACATGCTTTTTCATCAAAGGCTTATCTCTTGGTTCCTCATTAACACAGCTCCTCTCTGTGAACGACCTCCCTTTGATGTAGCTTCACCTAGTAGTGACAACTTATTTCAGTTTTCCAGCCTCTGTTCGGCATCTTCATTTTTTCTTTTTTTGGCATAAAAATGTCTGAATTGACGTATATTTATAGCTCATCTCTAGAGAATTGTATCAATTCATTCATCAGCTAAATGATTCAGTAAATAAATGTTGGTTAAATTTACACAGGTCATACACCATGAAAAGATACAAAAATTGAATAGGATTCCTTGAGAGGAAAAATAAAACCAATGAACGTAGTGATACATCTTCATGAATGTAGTTAATGCCATTGATTGCATATGTTAAAATGAAATGTTTATTTTACACATACTTTATATCAATTACAAATATGCTTATAGAAAATATTCTTGTCTTTGTGATGTCCAATGTCAAATTGAAAAGACAGATGCATGCAGAAGTGTTGTCAATGAGAGGACAGACGTAAATAAGGATGGAAAGGAGGAAGCTGTGATCCAAGCCTGTCTGCAGGGTTCTGGCGATCTAACGTGGGATTTGAACATATTAGCAAACACGCTAACACTGAGCTATACCACGTATAGTAAACTTAACATTCTGTGTGTCAGTCGATGTTGATGATGGTTAAGGAAGGTTTGTAGAGTAGAAGATTCAACAAAAATCCTTCAGACCTTGAAAGTGAGACCTCCTTAAACACCCATGAGGCCCTCATGGACCTCAGCACCCTTTCTGAAGTTGCTTGCATCCCTGTATGGAACACAAGCCATGCCTTCTCCACCCTTTTATCTCCTAGGGTTAGTGCAAAGTATGGCTCATGGCAGTATATTTTGGTAAACATTTTTAAGTACCTAAGTGAATGATCAGTTCATAATCCACCACACCCTCTGGAAACTATACTCCAGACTCACTTCTCTCCCATCTCCACCTTGTCAGGCTGAAATCTGTTCCGAGTTCAAGTTCCCAAAGGTTTCCCAACAAGTGCTATGCTTGGTGCCCATGGGACCCTTCTCCCTCCTCACGTGTGTCCGTGGGTTCCCTCCCTGTGGTTAGCTTGGAAGAAGAGTTGTTCTGCCTTCGGTCCACTGGGTCATCTCATCCCTAGTGTCTAGTTCCCTGATAATTCCATCAGTTAAATCCCTACTTGGGATACCATCTTCCCTTTTTAGAATCTTGTTAAAACGTTTTCTATTTATCTCTTCACTATACTTGCCTCATCTTGTGATTGTTGAGTGTGTGGAACACATTTATACAGAAGTCATTTCAGTGTCTACTTCACTAATTTCACCATTTCTTTCATTTCTGGATCTTTTTTGGGTTAATTTTTGTCCTACTCACAAGTCACATTGTCGTATCACTTATGGCCAGAAGTGAAGTCCACAGATATTAATGCTAGGAATGTTCCCTCACGAACCTCCTCCATATTAATTCTGTCTCTGGATCTTTTCCTCCTTGAAACCCAATCTGTAAGGTTCTTCCCAGATGTCTCAGTTCTGTCCCTCTCATCCAATAATATACCTCGCTCTAAGCTAAACTTTGTGGTATCTATAAATCTGTCCATCTATCTCTTGCCTCAGTGTGTGTCTTCGTGTGCTACCCCCTCTGACACAATTGACTTCAGTCTCTTATCAATCCCCAGCCTTATACTCCTGGGGACTCTCATCTGATCACGTTGCTTCCAAGATTCTCACCTTTCAATTCACTCTTCGGTATTGCTTTGGTGGTGGGATCTGGCCCGAATGTAAATGTAATCTATCAAACCATTCACTCGGTAAGTTTCTCTCAATAACTCCCGATGGCTGGCATTCCTTCATACATCCAGGCACTGAGGCAGCACTTAATGGGATATCCACCATGACCCAGACACTGTAGTACCATCTGGGAATACAACTGTGAACTGAACAGACAGAGGTCCTGTCCTCCCTCACAACACTTAGAATAGAATAAACAGAGGTTGGTGGGATGGATCCGCAGAGGGTTAAAAGTGTGGTGAAGGGGAAGTGCATGGGTCAAGTGATCACTCATTAATATAAACTCCAGCAGAACCTGTGATACATTCTACAAACAGATTTCAGCCTGACAAGGTGGAGATGGGAAGGAAGGTGAAGCGAGTCTGGAGTGTAGTCCCCAGAGGATGTGGCAGATTGTGACCTGATCATTCACTTATGTATTTTTAAAATGTTAACAAAAACATATTGCCATGAGTCATACTTTATACCAAGCCCAGGAGATATAAGGATGGAGAAGGCATGGCTTGTGTTCCATACAGGGATGCAGGCAACTTCAGAAAGGGTGCTGAGTACCATGAGGGCCCTGTGGACATTCAAGATAGATTTCATTGTTCTATAGGCACTTCTAAGAATTGCTGAGGCCACAGGAGATTTCCAAGAGAAGTACTTTTCAGGATACATGCTAAAGCTTTGGTTAGAGGCAAAATTTGTTTGTATTCTCCCCTGCTTTCCTCCCATAGGCTTCTCTTCCATGGACTCATCCTGTACTGCCAACAGCATCCCTGCACCCTTCACTCAAGTTTACACAGACAATTTGTGTTTTCCCCCATTCTCCACACGTCTGTGCTGAAAATGTCCCCTGTACTGCATTTTCCTCTCATTCAGCCACACCAACTTCTTAAGGAATCTCTCCCCCTCTCCCTCCCCCTTCCTTCCCCCCCCTTCTCTCACACACGCACACGCACACGCACACACACCAGGTATATAGTCATTCCTTTCTCCAGGGAACACTTCCTGATTGCCCAGTATGACTTCTTTTTTCAGTGCTGAGGTTGAAGCCCCACACAGCTAGGCAAGCGCTCAGTCACTGGGATACACCACCAGCCCCAGCCTTTCTTATGACCCTGCTGTTGCTTCTCTGACCCTCTTTCACATCTGTAGCAATTTTAGCATAACACTCCATGCTGCCTATTATGCTTTTTAGTTCTTTGAAGTTTCTTGAGCTCCAGGCTCATGGTTGTTTGATTGTATAGTGCTGTGAATTAAATGCCCCCCCTCCACACACACACACAGGGGTGGAGTCATACTTACATTAGACTGTGCAGGTCTAGTTGACTGATTGGAACTTTGTGATTGTGGGGAGCTGGGAGTTTGCAAGCCTGTGATCAAATTATATGTCGCGATCAGGAGCTTCTTAATAGCCATTTATTGCCAACCTCTGGGTCTGGACCTAATATCCTTCTGATCATCATCTGGAACCTCTGGTGTCTTAAGAGCTCACTAGCTCCCACAAGCCCCACATGGCATCTGAGACCTACAGCAGAGACTTCCCAGCTGGGCTAAACCTACCCACATGATGTTTTCAGCCATGGATTTGAAAAGCAAGCAAACCAAGCAGAAAGAAACCTCAATACATGACTTTCTTTTGTTCTGTAACTATTAAAAAGTCATGAAATTGTTTTCACAGTTGAGCATATTTTGGGAGGTAACCTGAATTCATGTTCCCAGGCCATGGTGACTCATATTTGGTTCACGAATAAGCCATATCTTATTTTCTTTGAGGTCAGAGCTGTGTTTTATGGTAATGATCTCTATGAGTAACATGGAAACAGTAGGTGGCACAAAAGTAGATTGAACTGTATGTCTAAATTAATAAAATGAATGAAAGGCTAAGTGGATCAAGTATGTATTCATATATGACCTCCTGTGTATCTTTATAAATTCAATCTAAATGTTAATACTAACTTAGTTGTACATCAAGTATGAAAAATTAAAAACCCTTTAAATAAGTAGATTTCAGACAGCATTTAATCTTTTAAACGAGAAGTGACCACAAAGTATTAGATCTAATTCAGTCATCTAGACACTTAAAAATAGATAGCACGTTCATTTCCAGTCTGATGGTTTCAGTTGCCTCCTGTGATAGCCATTTAATGATTCTATTTCCGGTCAATGGCTGAGCCAACAGCTAATCCAGAAATGTATACAGTGGGATCAAGATTCAAATCCTCTCTTCATTTTTCTGTGCTTCGGGAGGCACACTAGAATCCCAGGTGTCACATTCCATCCAGAAAGCAATGTGAATTCCAAGTTGGAAGGAAATATGTTCTGTGTATCATTTGTTTTTTTAATTGAAAAGAATTGGGAAATGGAATTTCAAACAAAATGTAAATTAAATCTAGATGGAATTCATCCAAGGAGTTTAGAGGAACATAGGCGTGATGACAATTCAAGAAATATCATCACCACGGCCACCAGAGCCATGGACAACACCTCCCTCATGCACAGGCCATTCCCCAACAAGAGACTGAAGAATGACCTTGCTTGCATGTTGAGCAAGGATGTAGAAATCTCTGATAAATGAGGAAGACTTTACATGACTCAGTGAGCATAGCTTCCTGGGAGAAATGTCGTTTCCAGACAGGGGCAACAGTTCACTCATTTCCCGAAGCACATTTTGGAGAGTAAACTCAGTTCTGTCACAGCCATTTCACTCCCTCCTTTGTAATGACGGCTGGATGCTGAGAGGAAAAGCTTTGATACAAACGTCCCATTTAGGGCTGAGCACTTCACAGCGTCTTTGCCTTGGCACACAGACTTCTTGATAAACTTTCCACGTCTCTTTTATCACCCAAAGTCTCGTTTATGCATCTATCTTGCTCAGCCTATCCCATCTCTTCTCTACTAGCACATCTAGTAGATCATCTGATCATTTCTGATCATCTGGGTCAGAAGCTAATTCTTCCATCAGCCTTCCCTGTATCAACTGCAGATTTACTGACGCTTTAACACATGTATGTGCACCCACGCTTACACACATACCCACATACACACAAGCAAGCATAAGCATCATACGTTCAGAAACATACATATGCACATGCACACGTGCACAACTCACACAAGAACATGCACATATGTACCCACATACTGATATACATACATACATGCATGCACATACATGTGCACACATTCATACAGGTACATGCACATTTATACACTTGTGCATACATGCACATATATGCACAAACGTGGATATAGCTTTTTATTTGGGGGGACAAGGTCTCACTCCGCAGTCCAAGCTTGCCTGGAATTCATAGTGTATTCTTTGCTGACCTCTAGCTCACAGTGGTTCTCTTGGCTCTGCCTCCTAAATACTGAAATTGCAGGCATGAGCCACCATGCCTGTCTGAAACTTTCATTTCATGGTCCAGTGGATTTCTTTATTTTTAAGCTGGTTGGAAATTGTACCTTGTTCATCATTCGCAGTCTCTCGTCATTGCAAGCTTCTGACTGATGCAGTCCTGGCTTCCCCCTTTGATAAGGAGAAAATAAGGCACAGGGCGGAAACTGAGGTGCTCACAGTAGCACAGTGCAGACTTACTATGAGAAGTCAGGCTTCTGTCTCCTTTCTTCAAGACTCCTCAGCCTGATGACGTGTATATAGCAATGGATTTCCTGAACTGGTGTCAGTGACCTTCCACTTACCAGGTAGTGACAAACCTATTCCTATGACTACCAGGACTCTTTGAGCATGTAACACCAACTTGGGATGAAATCATCTAGGGCCACCCTGCTTTCCTGGCCCCTTCTTAAGTCTCTATGTTACTTGTGTTATGGGGTGTCTTTCTTAAGGAGCCACATATCTACAGAGAGTGTTTCCATAGCAACCAGCAGGTGTAAAGAGGATTTTCCTCAAATGTGAGTATATGAGTAGACGTGGAGCCTCAAAACTGATTCATTTACTTATTTCCACATTTACTTTCCTCCCGTTCGTGTGGAAAACAGCTTTATTGGTCTGTTCACATGTCATTCAGGGGACTGCATCTAACCCACATCCATCTGTGTGTGTCTCTGCCTCCTCCTTTCTCCCTTTCTTCTCTCTCTTTCTCCTCTGTATCCACTGAGCCACAGTAATATTTTGAAGCATCCTATCCTTGAATCATGTCATCATTTTTTAAAGAAGGAGAAAGCTTTTCTGTGTCCCAGCTACATGTGTGCTAAATGCAATGGTTGCTATAGTAATAACTCCCCCCATGCCAGTACAATGATATCAAACTAAAAAATAACCTTCCTATGAGCAAGAAATACAGAAATAAAATTATCTACTTGTAAAAAAGTATATTGCATGCCACTGATGTTACGTTCCATGAAACTTAGAATTTCTAACATTTTATCTAAAATACCAAATAAAGACATACAAATGGCCAACATAATCCCCAAAGCCCACAGTTCTTATATTCACAGGCACCCCCCCCCTTAGATAACTTCTTTTTCCTAACTTTTTCTCATAAACGTATAGTCCTTCTGTGTCCCCAACACACTTAAAACTAGATTTTTTTTCTTTGTCTGTTAATTCATGGGTTCAACACTGTTTAGTGAGCATCCACTATTTGTCAGGTGTGGAGGTCCCTGAGCATGCAATGGCATGTGAAACGGGAACAGGATGTTATGTGTTCACTTCCTGAGAATGCCCATCCTGTGGGAAGAGGAGGAAGGGCATGGGACTGGTAGTGTGAACGGCAACAATGTTTTCCTTCTTGAAATAGTGGTTTTAAAGGGACTGGTGGAAGACCTTGGTGCTGACTGGATGAGCACCCTCTCTTTCTACAGAAGGAAAGGAAGCAGGTTAGACGCTGAGGTCTGTGCTTGTGGTTTGCGTGGTTAAAACTGAGAATGTTCTAGTTGATAGTGTCTGAGGACAAACATAAATGCACATCGAGTGTGAAAAATCAGGAGTCACAATGATGGTTGAGTTAAAGTCATGTCTCATTGCTAAGCCAACAGCAAACTGCCATCCTTTTGTTGAAGACCGGTTTATTAATGTATTATTTACTTATATAAAAGGCTGACTAGCATGTTTTAATCGGCACATGATCATTGTACACGTGTATGGGGCAGTGTGTCAATCCATGTGCACAATGTGTAATGAATATGTGACAAACAACACTTGGCACACATACCACCTTGCACCAAAATCCGCTTTCTCTGGACTTCTGCTCGTTCCAAAAACCCAGGTTGCTCCTATGTTGGACCTTCTCATTGCTTCTAGAAACCAACAGTTCATTTTGCTTTCATTTTTGAAGCTGTTGTCTTGACTCCCGGTGTCTTTGTTCTGAGTCTAGACTCTTGATGGCTTCCTAACTTGCCTTCCTGTGTTAATGCAGTTTCCACCCTGCAATGGGAATGACATCTCTAAAATACCGTTTCACTGATCGATTTCCCCAGCTAACAACATCTCCATGACTTTTCACTCCCTTCGAGACGGCAGCCAGCCTCCCACGATCAACCACCAAGGTGCATCCTAATTTAGACTCCTCTCTCCTCCCTGCATTCTCTCTTAGCGCGTTCAAAAATGCTCACAGGTCCTCAAATTCACTCATGCCTCTTGCCGCCTGGGGGTTTGTGCTTCTTGCCCCTCCGTCTGGCTCACCTCCTCTTACTCTCCAGTCTTCACACGAATAATTGCCATGTGTGTCTCTTAGACACCATTCTGTCAGAAATCTGTCCTGCTCTTCCAGGACTAGAGTGACTGCTTTTCAAAATGGAACCAAATCCATCCCGGCCCCACCCTAAGTAGCATCCATTTATCTGTCTCCCTGTAAGTAATGCTTATTTTCAAAGAGAGCTCAACATCACATGTATGTATCACTGTTTCCCCCAACATTTTGCACAGCTGGCTTATAACATGCTTTCTTGAAATCATTTGTCAGGTAAATTTTTGAATACTTTTTTTTAAACTTGGCGCTCAGGATCATCGATGGTCTTGCCCAAAGTCTTTCGCCAAGTAAATAAATGGTGAATTTGAGCCTTCAGCTCTTCCTTTGCTCCTCTCCACTCTCTCCCACAGCCCTGGCTCTTCTCTTCCACATGGTGAGGGCTCACAAATGTATACTTTCAGTCCACAGCTCTCTTCAGAAATGCAGAATCACATCTACTGGTACATCAACATTTCTTCCTAGAAGACTATGCCCAAACTTAGCACTATTTAATTAATTCCGTCTCTGTGCTCCAAGCCTCTTAAGAACATGTAACTGGCTGGGGAATAGTGTAACACATCTTTGATCTGGAGGCAGAGGCAGACAGATCTCTGTAAGTTCGAGGCCAGCATGGTCTAAAGAGAGAGTTAGTTCCAGGACAGTCAGGGTGACACAGTAAGACCCTGCAATTAAAAAAAAAGTGAAGTAATAGAAGATACCCAATATCTATCTATGACTTACACACGCACATACATATATATGTACACACACATGCACACACATACACACACATACAACACATTAAAAAAAACAAAATAAAACAAAGGCAGACTAGACTGACATAGAACCAGCTCTTGTTCCCAAACAGTGTGCTGTGTGCTAGCCAGAGGTGGTCATAGGATATTAGGAATACAAAGAGAAAGACCCAACTCTACCAGGAGGACCAGATTAAAAACTCCTGAGTTGGTTACATAAAAGGCTTTACAGTAGAAATTCCAACAATATTCTTCTCCTTTAGATCTAGAAAGTCAGCAGTCAGTCGAGAGCTGTGTTCTCTCCTTAGTTGGAAGATGGTCTTGACTCTAACTATAAACATCTGCCATTCCAATTTAGACTTCTCCACAAGAGCTGTACAGTCGACCTATTTCGGCTTCCAGCTCAGTTTCTCTGTTGCAAGCTTTGACTCCACAACTCTGGGATAATGAAACACAAGAGCCTAGCTTGAAAATAGAGTGTGCATCTGCTGTGGATTGTTATTTTGGTTTAATGAGGACTTGCTGTTTCCTGAATTCCTATAATCATTTGATGAATCGTGCTGGCAACTTGTTCTGCAGGCTTTGAACATGTGATACTTATTGGGGGGTGCAGGGAGGCGATAATTCACCCTTTCTCCTGTGAAAACAGTCTTCTAGTGAAACTTTGTAAGGGCAAATGTGTGTATCAACCACTGGCTACATAGAGAAACAACAATATTGTGATAGACATTTGCTTCGTGGAAGGAGAGGAGATTGGCCCCACCACACACTAAGCCTGCCTGTGTGTGTAAAGCATCATAGGATTTATAAGGATGGATAAAATAGCTTGACTCTCACAGCATTTCTCAAAAGGATTCAGGAGACATAGCCACTCACGAGAAAGTACAACTCAAGGCATTGTGATGAGGGCTGTCCTGGGCATAATTACCCTTTTATTCGTTTATTCTGGCTTAATTTGCAAAGAACTTCCATATGCATCGCCTCATTTGGTCCTCACAATGGTCCTAAGAGATAGACAATATTATTCTCCATTTTCAAGTTACAGATAATCGAGGATTAAATACCTTGCTCAGTTTCCCATAGCTAGTGACTTGTTGACTTAAAGTTGTTAACAAATTTTCCTTTTTTACTATTTTAATGTCTATCAACTCTGTAGTTACACAACCCCTCTCATTCCTAATAAGAGTAATTGGTTTCTTTTTCTCTTAATCAGTCTTAGGTAGTTTTATTATTTTCCTCAAGAAATACATTTTTTCCATTCACTGTTTTTTCCACTGTTTTCCCATTATTTCAGTGAATTTCTGTTCTCATCTCATCCCTTTTCTTCTGTTTACTTCTCCTTTAACATCTTACGTTTTCCTAGTTTCTTAAATTGAAACCTGAGGCCACTAACTTGACATACCTTTTCCTCATCTTCTGTTATTTTTATTTAATTTATATATCATCAGAATGCATGCTATGTTTTATCTAAATACTTTCCAATTTGTTTAGAATAATTTTAATTAGAAGATGACAATGTGGGTAAATATTTCATGTAGGTAGAGCCTTGTATGAATGTCAATAATTGTGTCCAAGTCTTCTACATCCCTGCTACTTTCCCACACACGTTTTCTATCAGTTCTTGAAAACCTTCACTGTGCTTGTAGATTTGTCTGTATTTACTTATGACACTTATCAGCTTTGACGATCTTTGTGCATTGTGAACTTTGTTTTTCATTATATTAATGTTTATTATGTGTATAGACTCCTGATAACTTCTATTTTATTAAGTGGAACTTTTCATTTCTAGCAATTTTTGTTATGAAATAGAATAATAATGTAGCCATTTAAGTTTCCATTTAAGCAAAGTTCATTAATTGTACTTTTTTATGTTCTTTTACTCTCAACCCATTCATGTTTATTTAAAGTTTTTTCTTATAAGAAGTATATCTTCATATATTGTTCTTTAATCCAACCTGAAAATCACTGCATCTTTATCAGGACGTCATTTGCCTTTACATTTAATGTGATTATTGACACTGTTGGTGGCAATGTCATGTCCTCATGTCTCATCCATTATTTTTTCTCTTTCCTCCCTTTTCCTGCCTTTCTTCGGTTCAATATCTTATTATTCTACTCTATCCTTCTTTGTTTGCTTAATAACTAAATGGTGTACTATTTATTCCTTGGTTGCTCTAAGATTCATATATTCAAGCAGTTAAAGTATATGTTCAGGTATTGTAAATTTTCACGTAGGCATAAATGATTAATTGCATTAATAACCTCATATTTTCCTTTCTGATCTTTGTGCTGTTCTATTTTCCACCTGAAGACTTTTTATACTCATCCATCACATGCACCGTTTCCAAAGGAGAGCCTGCTGTCTAATCCCTCTTTCTCTGCATGCTACGCCTACATTCTCCTCTACATCACTGGTTTAAGGAAGTTTGGTTATGACCTGTAGAAGGGAAGTCTACCATCAGAAAGAACTGACCAGACACTCTTCAGGATGAAATGTACATGTGGTGCAGAGAAGGTCACAGAAGTCAAAGAAATAAGATGAGAAACGCTGCCAATGAGGACTTGGGGAAAGGATACAAATAATGGCATTTACATCAAGATGTGTATGTCCAAAAGGATTAAATCTAAACACTAGAAGAAAGAAGTATTTCCTAGACCTTCAGTTACACAGTCTTTTGCATGGTTCATTTCAAGGTGTCATGAGCCTTCCCTTTCTGTTGCCAGTTGGTCCAAAACTACTCTAACTACACTATTTCCTGCCACTAGGAGAGTCGAAATATTTTAATATTAAATTGTGAAAAAATTCCTCACTTAATTTTTTGTGGCTATTCTTACAAATAATTTGTGAGAACACAGAAATTTTAGATACATTCACACACACAAAAAAATGAGTGACTATATATAACCTGTGTGCAAATATTTAGAGCAGGGAATTTTGTCTACATCCTCAGAAATTTATAAAATGACTTCTCATAATAAGTTATTAGTGAAGTTTTTTAAAAAAAATAAACAAGAAAAGAAAAAGTAAATCACAGAAAGGAGAATGGAAAATGTTTTCTAGACATTATTTCCATTTTCTATTATGTTAGAAGCATAAAGGAGAAAGTGGAGATAAGTCAAGACACATTTTCATTTTACATAGAGAATAACCAGTGTGATGACAACGTGTTAATTAATATCATGATATTTAAAACTCACAGGAAGAAAATAAGTCAGTTCTGTTGGTTTGCAAACATTCACTTTCCCACAGAGCATGGCTTACTCTCAGATTAACCCTTCAATTCTCTTCTCTAAGAACCTCTCAGTCCAAGAAAACAAATGCTCATGGAAAGTTATCTCCTAGGTGCTTTAATGGCTGATATTGCACATTAATTTCTAGTAAATATGAATACATGCATTATGCCCCAAGCCAGGATTATCATTCTTTTGCTGATATTTCCTTGCTATGTGAACTTGAGAAGTCACGGAAAATGCAAAATGAATGTGACAAATTAATTCCTACACAATAAATTGCAGGGGCTATACACCATAGTGTTTGTGAAATTATTACCAAATGCAAAGAACTATGAAAATATTAACTTTGATTTTTCCAATAAAAATTAACATAACCTAAAGGGGAGCTGAAGGTTCATAAACAGACGAATGATTACTATGTGAAATAAGTTTATCAACAATGTACTGTACTTCGAGTGGGAATGAAATGAACTCCAGAATTTGTGATACTCTTAGAATGGCAGCTGGTAGGGCAGAGGGAGAGAAAGAATTTCAAAAGTTCAAATTTATACCATGCAACAGATCTATAATGAAAATAAAATATAAAAAATTAAATCAGTACCAGAAAGGACTGAGTCCAGCTGCTACTTTCAGATGGTAACCTATATAAGCCATGGGTAAGATGTTGGAATTGCCCATGCTATTCACCCATTTCTAGTAAGAGTGGAAAAGCGACATAAACCAGGAGCAAAGTACCCTCCTTAAGAAGTTCAATTTTTTTCCTGCTCTGCAGAGGATGATGGGAGTTTGGCTGACAATGAACCCTTGCACAGAACATAGCAACTTTCACTACAGCCAAGCAGGAAATGAAACTGTTTCCCCTAGGATTACAGTACTGCAATGAGAGGTCTGTATTTAAGTTAGACCCCTAGTGGATGCATTAGGCATAAAACTGTCACAGACTGAAAGTCTTAATGAATACCTAGGAACGAGGAAGATACCCCTCTTAGAACAATGCCCCTCTTAGAATGATGTCCCTCTTAGAACAATGACAGCAGGCCATATTCTTTGTACACCCAGAGAACTTCCATGAAACTATCTGGATGGAGCATGTGATTTTTACACAGTTCACTTTAGAACTCCTTGCAGGATCAATATAAGATATGTTTTTCTCAGTTCTCCCCACAAATTCCAGTGACTATCCATTTGCTGTCTGACTCCTATTGAAGCATAATGTTCATGACTCAGAGGAACACATACGTTTATTCACTTATTCCTTGGCATGCTCTATGTTCAGTATACCAACTACTATCCTATGCATTTTGTATATGTTAGCTCATTTAATTATTCATCATTGAATTATCCCAGTGACATTCACTGAGTTCATACCAAGCTCTTACAATGTATCAGACCTTATGCTTGCTCTAAACTAAACCTGCAAAGAACCCACAGTAAATTAGGTAGAGTAGACAGATAACACAGTGTTTTGTCATTATCTGTTTTAAAAAACAGTGATTAATTATGCAGGGAGAAATACGTAATTGGGGTAAAAGAATAAAATTCAGGAAGTTGGGGAGCACTGGAGGTATTAAGGAGAGCCAGCTGATAATGTCACCTGAAGCCTCAAAAATGAGCCAGGAAAGTGGAATGAGGCTGTTAAGTAAAGAAGACACTTCAGGTGCAAGGGAGGGCAAAACTCAAACGCACAGTAGAAGCTATAGCCAGGGTGCATAATGAAAGGGGAAAGATTGAGACAGTCTAAGAGACGAGGTGAAGACGTGGACAGGGCTAAGTGAAGTCTTTGACCTGTGTAGACAATGCAAATTCACTAAAGAATTTTAACCAAGGGAATATGTGGCTCATGGTTCTGTATTTCATCAAGTTGAGATGCTCTAGAAGTAATGGAAGTGGTGTATGATGAGAAATATACAATCATTTAGGATACACACCTCTACCATTGGAACTGAGAACTTCAGCACAGTGTGTTCACATTGTAAGAGCAACAAATGACTGGAGAGGTCTTCTGTAATGTGCCCTAAGTATTGCATCAACTCTATCAAGGAATTCTCAATATACTGACCTCATTTAACTTTCAGTTTTTCCTCTTTATCATTTATTTTCTAGGGAGCCATGGTTAGATCTATCTTTTGGAAGAAAGTAAAGGGAATTAGGGGAAGATTCCTTTCCTTAGCCTCGTTCTGGCCATCAACTGAGTGCGATTTACTGGACAAGCCTTGAGTTCCTCAACCATAAACGAAATGGATTGGAATAGATTGTGCTTGCGTTTTATTTGACTATCAAGGTTCTATGAAGCAACTTCTTTTCTTGTTAACATTATTTTTAGTCTTCAAAGGGAACTGGAGATGCACACAGAAGTATCATAATAGAGCTTCTCTCAGTGTTTGTGAGTTGTCAAGTAATATGAATATGTATGATAATTAAGCTCCACAGATCTGCAACATGAACACTGTAGATTTAAACACACATACGGTTCTCATACTAAATAGTACAGAATGCATTTCTGTATATGCCAGAATACTGAACTAAGCAGAAGACAACTTATGTGCCAACATAGCAAGTTAAGTTTAGTTTTCTTAACTTTAAAAGAAAGTTTGAATTTCCTATTTTTTTTCCTTGAATAATTCTGATTGAATCTGCATTTTTGAAGAAAATGAGAACTGGATAAAGTCTCTAGTCAAGACAACAATTTTGAAAACCTAACTAAATTCCTATTAGCATTTAAACTGTCAATCACATTAGCAGACACATTCTCTTAAGGTGGTCATTGCTAAAATGTCATTGTGCTCCAGTCTATCTGATGTTATTATCACAGATCTCATTGCAGGCAGTAGCGGTAGAATGCACTGTGCTTTACTGAAACCTGATCACAGCAGAAGGATTTGCTTAGGCCAGGAAATGGTTTTTCTTCACACTGAAGTGCAAGTAAGACCTTAAGTCACGTGATGTGGGCTCTTTTTTTTTTTTTTTTTTACTTTTATTGATTCTTTGCAGACTTACTTCACATCATACATTCCCATCCCACTTATCTTCCTGTCTCTTTGCATCACCCTCTGCCCTTGCAACCTCCCCCCAACACCCATTAGAAAAAAAATTTTTAAAGAAAAACCGAAAAAGAAAAAGAATCTTATCATGAAAGCTGTAGTGTGGCCCATTTAGACACACAGTTTACCCGTTAGTCTGTTCATTTTTACTTACAAGTATTCACTACTATGAGTCATTGGTCTGGCTCCAGGCCCCTGATTTCTGCCACACCACCGATAATGGGCCCTCACTGGGGCTCCTCTTGGATATCCTGTTGCTGTCCTGTGTCATGGAGATCCTGCTGTTTTGGATCTGTAGGTTCATCCCCTTCACATGCAGCTGCATGGAGCAGGGGTTTCTGGGACTAATAAATACATTATCTCATTAAAGGAGTAACTATTCTTCCTATATCCTACAGCTTTAGGTGCATTATCTCATTAAAGGAGTAACTATTCTTCCTATACCCTACAGCTTTAGGTGCCTTATCTCATTAAAGGAGTAACTATTCTTCCTATATCCTATAGCTTTAGGTGCATCAGTCTTCTTGAGGGATGGTCTCTTGGCCCAAATAATTGACAGGCCCAGAGGGATTAACTCTTGAAGAAGGTAATAGTATAGAATGTTCTAGTCTTCGGAGCAGATCATAATATCCTGTTCTCTCCAGGGCCACAGGCATTTGATTCTGTTGACCAAGAGACCTAAGTAGTGGCAAAGCTAATGTTTACCTTTCTACTGTTACCAAAAGATGAGAAGCAGGGACCAAAGCCAAACAATGAGAGACAGGCCCAGCCTCAATGGCCTCAGTGGTGTGGATCCTTGTCTAGCTACCTAACATAACCCCTTCAAGAGTTAAGACACTAAAATCATCTAGATGGGCTAAAATCAGGGAATAACCTACTTCCACCATGAAAATCTGGAGATCTAATTCCAAACTGTTCACTAGAAAGGATTAGTGTCTAGGGCTGGAGGTTCAGTCACACCCTCACATATAGCTTCCAGGTAGAGGTGATCATTAGGAGAGGAGAGAAAAGAAACCAGAGCTTCCTTTTGGTGTCCCTGGCCTCTAGCCCATACAGGACCAAAAATACTTCCTGTTGTTGGCCAGGGACAGGAATTAACCTGCTAATTCTCAGGGTCCCTGCTCTAAAAACGGCCTCACTTACTCTTATCTCCTGTTATCATCACTAGATATATCAAATAATGAATGAGATGGGAGGCTGGAAAGATGGATCAGTCATTAAGAGTAGTTCCTGCTCTTGCAGAGAACTGGATTTCAGTTCTAAGAACCCACATCGAGTGGCTACAACTTCCTGTAACCTTAGTGCTAGGGAATCTGATACCATCACCTAGTTTCTACAGGCCCCTGTATTCTCATGCACATACCCACAGACAGACAAACATAGACACATAATTAAAAATTAAAAGTAAATTTCCAAAGAATGACAAGGGAATGTGTGAGTTTAAGTAAAGTATATATACACTTAGCAGTAAAAACAGAACACAACACCCTAAGATCATGCATAAACCCTCAGGATCAGGTGCTATTGAGTCTAAGAGGATGATCATCTATTTCTTTGAAGAAGTATTCAAATGGAATAACATTTGAGTGGAATCATTCCATTCCTCTGTACTCTAAGTGGCTCTTTCACTGTGCTCCAGATCCTGCTGCATCTGTTCTCTACGGGTTCCCAGTGCTGAGTCGTGTAGTTGCAAAATATCCTAACCAGTGCTTTATGTAAAGTTTAAAACAGTGAGAAGAAATAAGAACCAAAAGCAGATGTCCTTTTAATAGAGTCATAAGATTATATTTTATATACATTTCTTTCGATGTACTTTTATAGTAGTTGAGCCAAATATAAATTAAGTAAATTGTGATCATTGAGATATGAATTATAATAATCTGATTGTCAGTTAATATGTAGATGTGAATTTAATCTTAACAAAGGGAAGACACTCCCTTATTGTAATTATAATATTCTATGTGAACCTCTGTGGTACTCTGAATGTAACTGGCCCCCATAAGCCCATAGGGAATGGCACTATTAGGAAGTGTGGCTTTTTTAGAGTAGGTAAGGCCTTGTTGGAGGAAATATGTCACTGTGGGAGCAGGCTTTGAGGTCTCTCTTGCTCAAGCTTCACTCAGTGTGACATACAGACCATTTCCTGGTACCTTCTGATCAAGATGTAGCCAGCACCATGTCTGTCTGCATGCCGCCATGCTCCCTGCCATGATGATAATGGACTGAACCTCTGAAACTGTAAGCCACCACCTCAGTTAAATGTTTTCCTTTATGAGAGCTGTTGTGGTCATGGTGTCTCTTCACAGCAATGGAAACCCTGACTAAGACAACTTTTAAGGTCATTATAAGTACTACTTATTTACATATTTGGAGAAATCTCAAGTCCCTTGCTCTTTGTCTTTACTGAGACTTCTGGGAATGAAACCAGAAACGGGATAGATTTAGAAGTAGGGAACAGTTATCACTTTTACCTATATATTTTTTTTCAGAATATGAAAATTTATTATTGCATTTCCGTTGTCAAAATTTAGGATCTTGGTCTTTCCTTCTTGCCTTTGTACAGGGCCAAAAGGGACACACTGGCTACTTTAACAACCTTAGGTCAGACTCCAGGAATATCACCTACAGCCTTAAGTCGGACTCCAGGAATATCACCTACCTTTTTGACCAAATCCAGCAACCAGAACTTCATCGTTTTCCTCAATGAAGTTCAAGCAGCCATCATTGGGCACGAAAGCTGTGATCTTCTTGCCGTTCTTGATGAGCTGCACCCTGACACATTTCCTGATGGCAGAATTTGGCTGTTTTACCCCTACTTTTTCCAGCACAATTTCCTTGGCATGAGAGGCACCTCCAAACGGATTGACCTTCAGGGCTGTGCCCAAGTGGGCTTTCTTGTATTGTTTATCATGCCACTTCTGGTCCCGTCGGTGACTGCGGAGCTTCTTGACAGTATGGAGACCACGACACTTGCCCATCTTGCCGGAGCCACGGCCCGAGAGAAAGAGACTTTTTCCTATGTTAAGCCCTGGCTTTCCAGTACAATGTTGATGTCGAACATGTGAGACGGGAACACACTTTGGAAGCTCTGAAAGCTGTCTTAGGGTGGTTGACTCAATATCTTATAACTTAATATCAATAGATATTTCAAATTTAATATATCAGTGCCTGATCTTTCCCACTCCCTGTCTCCAAACCTGTTTTATTCATAGTTTTGTTCCTTTCAATTATAGGGAGCAAAACCTTGGAGTCAGTCCCATTTGTCTCTTACACTTAAAGAACTCATCAAGAAACCTTGTGGAATTAACTGTTCAAACATCCCAATCCTGACTATGTCTTACTCTTGAGTGCTGCCCATATGAGTCACTATCATCAGTAGCCTGGAATACTGAACTTGCCTCCAAACAGTTCTGGTGGCCCCACCCTCTGTCGGTACAGTGCCAATGCCTTAAAAATCTGAATAACTCCCTTGATCCAAACTTGTATTGGCTCCCCTTTCCACACAGAGTCAAAACTCAAGCCCTTACTATGACACATGGACCTCATCTGGTCTACCAGTCTGTATCACTTACTTTCCTGTTGCTGTGATAAAATACCCTGACCAAAAGCAACTTAGGGAAGACAGAGTTTTCTTTGGCTTATGATTTAGAGGGATTGAGTCCAGGACGGCAAGAAAGGCAAAGCAATAGTCAGGGGAAGCACAGTGGGAGAAGCAGGAAGCTGACTGGTCTCATTTTCACTCTCACACAAGAAGTAGGGATTGGGGGAGGGTACAGGAATCAGGTTAAGACTATAAGCCCTCATAGTCTGCCCCCAATGACATACATCCTCTAGCGAGGTTTCATCTCCTAAAGGTTCCATAGTCTTCCCAAATAGTGCCATCAGTTAGGGATCAAGTGTTTTAATACATGAGCCTATGGGGAACATTTCTCATCCAAGCCACCACATTGTGGAGGTTAACCATAACTGTCAACTGGACTAGGTTAAGAGAGACTTTAGGGGTTAGTAAAACACACCTTTGTGTGTCTGTGAGGGGGTTTCCAGGGATGATTACATGTGGGGTATAACTGAGAAGACCCAGCCAGGATATGGACAGCACCATTCAGGAGATTGAGGGCCAGAGGAACAAAGGAAGAAGAAGAGGGACATCATCCAGTGCTTGCAAGTTCAATTCTTCCTGAGCAGGTGTGGCTATTGCTGTCACTATCAATTCTGAACATCAGACTACAGCTTACAGACTCTTGTTTAGAATCATCTATCTTCTTGAACTACATAGCTATTGCTTCATTAACTCTCTGGCACACTGATAGACTCCAAACATGTATGCTAGTTAGTGAATCTCCTTTTATAATGATATATAAGTGTCATACCATATGTATTATATACCATACAATACAATGTAATATGTAACACATGATATAGAACATATGATACCCATATAATACATAGCATATGATGTATATTAATATGTAATAGACTATGAGCTATGCAATAGTGTATAATATTATATATTTAAGTAATTACAAACATGTTATATATTAATATAACATATATGTTCCAATGGCTCTGTTCCTTTATAGAACCATGACTAAACATACACCATCACCTTTCTTACTTTACTCCTCTGGCTCTTCCTTTGATGACCCTACTCCAAGAACCCTTAATTCTTGGCTTTCCTTGGTCAGACCCCCCCCCCCACTGCCGCCGCCACACACACACAAGCCTGTTCTCCACAGAGACTTTCTGCTCTGGAATATTCATTTACACTGAATAAAAATATGTCACTATGATTAGTTTAATAAAGAAGCTGGCTGGACAATACCTGAACAGAATAAAGTTAGGCAGGAGAATCACACTAGGAGAATGCTGGGAGGAAGAAGGGCAGAGTCTAGAGTCGCCAGCAGACACAGAGGGAGCAGGAGATGAATGTGCCATGCTAATAAAGGTACCGCCATGTGGCAGAGCGTAAATAAGGAATATGGGTTAACTAAAAATATAAGAGCTAGTTAAAAATAAGCCTGAGCTATTGGCTGAGTATTTGTAATTAATATAAGCCTCAGTGTTGGTTATTTGGGAAATGGTTGCCAAGACAGAAAACTTCCGCCAACAAATGGTGCCCAACGAGGGGCCACATACATTCACATAAAGCCTGGAAAAGCTTAAAAAGGGATTCTAAACACACAAAAACAGTCAAACTCGGCTTCTTGGTAACTGCCTCTTCTTGGGTAGGCTCTGTTTGTTAGAGGCAAGCAGAGCCATGGCTCCTTTAAGAGATGGCTTCCTGGCTCAGTGTGAGCATCAAAAAACAGCTCAACTCTTTAAAGAACCTAACACTTAAATGGGGTTTATTAACAGTAGACAGCTCACTACTCAGTGGCAGCATGGACTCAAAAACTCCCCAAAGTTGGGATGGTAAATATGGCTCCTGCCAGTACCTCCACCAGGAAGCTAGACTCTCAAGGAACCAAATAGGGTAGAGCTAGTCACCAAAGTAGAGACCATGCTGCTTAGCAATTTAAAAGCTCATATAGTTAGAAAAAGATTACAAATACACAGTAAAGACAGATTCAGAAAGGAAAAAACAAACCTCTAAATGGGTTACAGTGTGTTTAAAAATATACAAAGACTTGGGAGAGAAAAGAAAAGGAAATAGACAGTCACAAAAAGGAAAAATATAGTTTTAAAATAATAAAATACAGTCCTTAAGAAGGGAGTAAAGTAATATAAAAGAAAAAAGTCACATAAAGATGGGAAATACACAGAGAGTCTGGATCCTGTATGCTATTGTATTGTCTTTAAATTTTTTTACTGCTAAGAGACACTGGATTATGAAAACTTCTAGATTCAACCAACCTATATATTTTAAAAATATCTTGACTTCAAACTTCAAGTCAAAGATGTGTCACTTTGGGGGAGAGGTTATGTTTTTATTTCCACAAGAAATGAGAGGCTATGGATTAATTCCAGGTTAAGGACGATCAGGTTTGATTGAGGAAGACCCCCTGAAAATCTGGCTACAAACATAAAGAAATAAACTTAAAAGAACTACAAGATGCATGATGTATATTTTACCTGCTCATACACATAACAAAAAAATCATCTTTGGCTGACTTATGTGCAATGCACAGTCTATACTTGTATTAATACAAATACGTATGTTACCTTTAAAAGTTTATGTATTTTCAGAGCAAGAGGACCAGATACCAATAAAAATGGATAGCCTATGTGATCCAACATCCAAAATAGATTCAAGGCTACTGACTGAGATGATCTAGCCTCACATAATACTCCAGCCAAGACTTAACAATTATCCTGGTTTTCTCAAGGTTCAGTGCTCCCAAACAACAGGAAGTAGTCTAGAGAACTGTACCCACAAGCAGTTTAGAGAACTGTGCCCACATTTCCAAAAGATGGATTATGGGGTTGGTTACAAGTTGTTACTGGTCATAGTCATACACACACACACAAAAAAAAAGCTAAACAAAAAACTTAAATTCCAAAATCTCTTTCTAAAGAGAAAAGGGGGTATGATATAGAAATGATGGCATAAAAGTATAGATTATTGAATCTACTTCTAAACCAAAAAAGCAACTACTCATCTTAAATATTTTAAATTAGCATGGATTTTTGTATATTGACACAAATTTGAGGTTATTTTTGCTATACTGTATATATGTTTCTACTCTTGTTTAAGATGCTTTGTATATTGATACAAATTTATGGTTATTTTTGTTAGAACCTACTGTACCTACATTTCTACTCTTGTTTGGAGTATTGTGCTTATACAGCTCATTTAAAAATATAATATATAATTAAAAATGCAGGTTAGTAGTAATCTCTAATAGTCAAACTATAGTCATGTTAGGTATGTTTTCAAGTCATAAACAGATCTATTCAGATAGATAAATGGTCTTCAAATACTTCAAAGACCTACAAAATATGCCATTTAATATGTTTAATAACCTAAGACTTTTCATGACAGTGAGACACATCTGCTCCTGGCAGCACTAATCTACTTCAGAGAAGATGATGATAATAATCAAAAGAACTCCATATGGAGTTTGTTTTCTTTATGGCAAAAGCTAGCCACATGGGCAAAGAAACTGCCTTTGCCTCAGTTGCTGACAGATTCTGTCCAAACTGAACCAGCAGGATGCAAAAGAAAGTGACTGCCAAACTTTGCCAAGACAAAGGAGGATAGTCCTTCAAAATTCCCTGCTTCACAGAAATGTCGGTCAGATATACCAGACCTATACGCCATAGTTGGATATCCCAACATCACAGAAGAACCTACAGTGACTGTCCAGGTAGCCTGATGTCCCTGTCATTAGGTAACATTTCACCCTTCTGGGGTCTTTGATGGAGTTAAAGACTAGATAGTTTTCCTTAGTTATGGTAAAAGGTAAATCAGGTACGAAACTTTAGACTTATAAAGATAAGATAGATAATAGAGTATTTTCTCTAATTTTGCTAAATACAAATAGTTTGGATATTGTAACTGTAATTCTTATTTGATAACCATTTGTGTTGTAAATAATTTTACTATGTTAAAGTTAACACCTTCCTTTTTTATTTAGACAAAAAGAGGGAAATGCTGTGGAATATTCCTTTACACTGTGTGAATATATGTTGCTGTGATTGGTTTAATAAAGAAGCTGATGGGCCAATAGCTGAGCAGAATAAGGTTAGGCAGAAGAGCCAGACTAGGAGAATACTGGGAGGAAGAAGGGCAGGGTCAGTAGTCTTCAGCAGACAAAGAAGGAGCAGGAGATGAATGTGCCATGCTAATAAAGGTACCATCATGTGGCAGAGCATAGACAAGGAATATGGGTTAACTTAAAATGTAAGAGCTAGTTGGTAATAAACCTGAGCTATTGGCTGATCATTTATAATTAATATAAATCTCAGTGTTGGTTATTTGGGAAATGGCTTCCGGGAAGGAAACTTCCACCTACAACTTTCTGCCACCTTCTTTCCCAAGGTGTCTGCTGGGCTTGCTGCTTGACCTCACTTTAATGACATGATTTGGCCACCTCATTAATACTACAGTGTGATACCACCACTGCTGAACCTGCACCACCAACCTCTAATCTGTCTACCTCTGTTCATTATATATTTTCTTATGTGGTACAGAGTACATGTCTTTATATTTGTATGTATCATACATTGTCTGCTGCTTAAGCTAGACTACAAGCTCATGAGGGTGTAGCTTATTATCTGTGTTGTTCTTCAGTGTACCCCAAAAGCCCAGAGCAGTGCCTGTCACATAACAACAGGTGTATCACATTTGCAAGAGAATTAAATAATCAAATCTATAACCAAAGGCTTCAATGCCTGTATTTTGTGAAAGTGTGTGTGGGGGGGGGGTGGTATATAAAATGGGTGTTCAAAAGTGGTAGTATTACATAGTCAACGCCTTGGTTGGTCTCTAGCATTGTAATAAATAGAATCTTTAGAAATTGCCATTTCCATAACATATTCAGTGTTATAGAAAGAGCTACCCCACTGCACTGACTAATTTTTTCCTTAGATGATTTCTTTAGAGATCCATAATGATTCCTCTTGAATGACTAGCGATTTGGTCATTTGTCTTACGTTTTAGATGCTCACAAGCCTCTTGAAATGCAAATGGCACTGAGGAGGCAACACATTTAGGCACATTTGTTCCTTATGCTTTCTACTGTCAGAGAAGTCCAACTTCCTATAAGAAGGAGAGATGGGAGAAGGAATAAGGATAGTATTTGATGAAAACATTACCATAAAGTGTGGAAATACAGATCCAAAAGCCAAGATGCCACCCAGAGAAGATTAACCTCTCTGAGAGATTCTACTCATCCATTTACGTATTTACTCACTCCTTAAATATCTCTCACAGGTTTGCTCATTACTCACTCCTCCAGGAGTGTAAGAAATACACAGATCCAATGACCATGAGTGCTGCAGCCTAAGATGATTTGGCCATGCATATAGACACATGTCTGTTCCAAGAGGTTCAGTAGGCACATTGCATCAGAGGAAGAAGACATAAGGGTGAGCTTCAAAGAAATACACTGATCTCACAATTATAAACCAAGCCTTTATTTCATAGTATAGTCTCCAGGAACCATGAGGGTTTCTGTTACATGTAGATATAATCAGAGACAGTACTAAATGGAGTTCAGAACTTCCTGGGTTTATACTGTTATTCAAAGATCTTGCACCAAAAGCAAAAGCCTCTTCAGATGCCTGACTTACTAACCTGGATTCCTCTAGAGTTCACCTTATCACTGCTCTTGTTTATATATATATTTTTTTTCAATGCTCAAGTGACAAACAGGAATCAGGAACTTACTACTCCTTTTCAAACTCTCAGAGTACAGTTTGTACCTACTTCTCACCTTGCTCTGTAAAAATTCAGAAGGAATTAGAGTTTTTTTGTAAGCCCATGACCCTTGATTTTTGATAGGATTCTGTCCCAATAAGTAATTTATCAGTAAGTCAAAACACACTTAACGCACTTACTCAGTGTTTGCATCTCTTTTCCTGCTGCTGTGAGAACACGCCCTGACCAAAGCAGCTTAAGGGAGAAAGGGCTTCTGCTGGTTCGCAGTTCTAAGGGAAAGTCTATCCTGGTGGAAAAGTCAAGGCAGCAAGAGTTTTAAGTGGCTGGTGACATGCCATCTACAACAGGAAGCAGAAAAAAATGAACACATGCTAATGCGTTTTCTTCATTTTACACCCTCCATTTTAGACACACCCAGGAAATGATCCCACCCACAATTAGGAAGGGCCTTCCCACATCAATTAGCATAATCAAGGTAATTAATCCCTCCTAGGCATGCCCAGAGGCCCATTTCCTAGGTGGTTATGTGTTCTTTCAGGTTGATAATCAACGCTAACCATCACACCTACCAAATGACATACTTGGGCAACACAGTACACAAAACATTTGTTGTTTATCTTCTTAGTAGTGTGTAAGTGGGAGTGTCAACTCACTGCCACTGCCCAGCATCTGTAGAGTTGTATGCTGTGTATCCATAGCCAGGCAGAAGGCCAGAGATCAAAACCTTAAGTCAGATTTATACTGACTGTGTTTCACGGTTATGCCACAGTGAAATTGAAAACCCTAGGTCTAGACACGGTAAGTGGAGGACCATCTACATAAATGTATATGGCAGCAAATGACCTGTCCCAAGACATGCCAAAATAGGTCAGGTAACAACAACAACAATCTTGTCTTCGTGAAGATTGGGATAAAACAGGAAATGATGAAAGTGAATAACTTACATATGTCATTGGTGTATTTGAAGATAATGAGTACTGAAGGGAAAGAAAGGATGGAGGGAGAACAGAGCACTGTCTGTTGGACATCGCCTCTGTCAGCCAGTTCAGTGTCCAGAAACTTACTGAATCATCTTCTGAAGATATGTGTTTTTGTAGAACATTATCTGCTGTGTTCATGCCATCAGGTAGTGTGCACAGAGCTGAGGTATGTGGAGAGGGAGTCTGGGAAGGTAAGAGGAAATGGAGGTTCACTTTACAATTTACAAATCTATCAGTTCTTGTATGTATTCTCTGTCATAAAACACTAGGAAAGCCAGCTGTGGCTGTACACCCAGAATCTGAACAAGATCAAACCAGCCAAAACCCCAGCATGGGTAGGGTTGAAGCCCTACTCTTAGCTGAGGATCTATTGATAGCTGTAGGGAGTCAGTTTTCTTCAGAGATGTGGCTCCTGAATGGCTACCTACTTTCTAGTAGAATGTCCTATACCCAGGCACGTATAGGCAGCATTAAGTGGACTGGGGGGGCGAGGGAGGGGGACTGTGGACACACACACACACACATACACACGAGAGAGAGAGAGAGAGAGAGAGACAGAGACAGAGACAGAGACAGAGACAGACAGACAGACAGAGACACAGAGACACAGAGAGAATGAAGTTGGAAGAAAGTAGTGGAGGGGATGGGGAGGAACTGATGAATTAGAAGGGGGAGGGAATTGGGAGTGGACTTAATCAAACACATTGTACACATGTATGAAATTCTCAATTAAAAAGTATGGGGGTGAAGGTGCCCAAGTCCACAGGAGCTAATAAAGCAAAGCAGCAGAGTCAAGATTCCCTCCTGGGCTCGGTAAAGTCCCCTTTTCTGTACCATGTTGTGTTCTTGGGAGTGTTCCTCTCATTTCATCCTTCCAACAGTAAGTGAACTGAGCACAAAGAATAATGGAGGGAAATGAACTTTATGGCATTAGCATGAATGTCTAATTACTTTGAAGGAAGTTTGGTCAGAGCTCAGTTTGCTCCTCAGCCAAGGCCACAGTGGTTGCAATTTCTGTCAGCAGTTTTCACCACCACCACCAACAGCACCAACACCACCACCACCACCACCACCACCACCACCACCACCACCAACAGCACCACCACCACCACCACCTTCACCTTCGATGTTCTGTCAGTGGTGACATTGTTGTTGGCCTTTAGCTGTCTGCCTATCTCCCACTAGGCTTTCAGTTAAAGAAATATTATAAATGCATCCTTCTTTGAGAGCTTTCTAAACATGATCTGTATTTATAGTCAGTGTGTGTTTATCAATCGTATTCCATCTCCTCAGTAGCGGGGCCTGGGAAAGCTTTAATCATGACCCCTATGGCTTCTCTCTAACATCCTTTACTTTATTAACACAGGGACAAAGAGTGCGTCCACCTCCCTCCAGCAGCCTGTGGCAAATAAGTGATTATTTCATCGTGGATAAAAACCATTGATGATGAAATAACTACCAGTGCTCCCATGGGGTTATCTGTGATGCTGTGGCGGGTGATGAGGAGGGTGGAGTAGGTAGGGGACAGTCTTTGACTCAGAGCCTGAAGGAGCATCGCCATTCCTGGCTCTAGGAAGAACAAAAACATATCACTTACTGAGCTTACAGGCTGTGGTGAATGTTTCAAGATACACAGGATGTTCTTGCTGATAGAAACAGGTTATTGTCTTTAAAGTATGGGAAAGAAGAGTACTCTGACTAACTCACATTAGAATGAGCATTTCAAGAAGGTAAACCTGCTCATAAGTGCTGGATTAAAAGCCTTAGACCTGATGGCCTTTTAGCAGGAGAGGAAAAAAAAAATACCCAAGTTCTCTGACATCCTCTGTTGGCATGACAACAGAGAGACTAGGCACCCCTAGGCTGGATAAAGAACCAGATGCTGGCAGCTCAGCATCTTTCCTTCTGAGATCCCGGGAGAGAGTTCCAGAGCATACACAGCTCTGTGGGTGGCTCCCTGGAGGCCCTACATCCCTGCTGTGTTCTTCCTCAGCACAGTCAGCCTGGCTCCATCAGGATGCTCTCCTGCAGGCTCATTTCCTTCAGACTCACCCACTGTGACAGCTACCCTGAATGTTCATCACAAAGTACCAGACCCGGGGTGCCTCAAACAACAGAAATGTATTGTCTCACGGTTCTGAAGGTCAGAGTCTAAAGGCAAATGTCAGCAGACTGCTTCCTTCCTAGGGCTATGAGAAAGATAAGTTTCAGGCCTCCAGGCTCTCCTTTTCTTTGTAGATAGCTGACTTCTTGTTAGGGCTTTACTTTACAAAGCTTCCATTTTCTGTCTATCTCTGTACTCAATTTTCTCCCTTCCTATAAGGACATCATTCTTATTGGATTTTAAGCCCCACTGTAGTGTAGATTAGAATGTCAATCGTCTGGTTTATTTGAAGGGACACAGTTCAACCCATGATAGCTGTTGAGTCACACTTGGGGATGATTTCCTTACACTTCACTCCATCCTTTTCACTGGTTAATATGGAGACTATGCATGGGGTACACCTGTAACAAAAGCACCAGGCTCAGGAAGCCCAGGAAAGTCAAGTAGATTCATTTTTCCGAATAGTGAACGACACATAGAGGTTGGTGAGATAGGGCAGGCATGGTCAGGAACACTGAGACATTTCTTTTCCCTTTGTTCTTGTAAAGAAAAATCACTAAGCAGATCTTTGCAGAAAAGAAAAAATTCTTCGAGGTTCAAGATGGCCTTGGATGTGCAAGACAGGTGGTGTACCCCACTTGGATAGGTCTGAGACTGTAAAGGATACAACTCACAGAAAGAGCAAATGGTATTTTGGTATTCCATTGGCCATGAGCAATGGAATCATTGCTCACGGCCTCCACAAGTCTACATTTGTATTTCAAGAGGCTTACAAAAGAGAAAGGATCATACAGTGAGGAGTTTTTGAGACCATGAGCCACAGATGCATGTAGTGGGTAGCTGTTCCAGCTTTGACCTTGAAACACTGCCCCTAGAGTGACAGCAGGTAACTGCCACACCTGCCTATGACCTGCCCCTGGGGCATGGCTGAGAGGGAGCCCCTTAAGACTCAAGGTGCATAGGTGTTTGGCCCTCCTGGATACCTCGTGGTCCTGGAAGCTGGATGGGACACCAAGTCAGAGTTCCCCGCTGGATGGTACCTCATTTCTCCTGGATCCTGTAACCAACCCCTATTGGCTGTAAGTTATCCCAGAAATAAACCAGAAAAATTACATGGAATTGCCTCGTTATTTACAGTAACAGATACAAGTTACCCCAGGCTCAAGTAACCCACCCAACCTGAGTCAATGTCCCCCTTTGCTGTCAGTGTGACCTTAAGCACTTAAGTTCTCAGAACTTTGCTTTCCTTATTGTTAAATTATGACAGACATGACTTTCATGTTCATAGTAAGGACTACGAATTTTACAATGTAAAAGATATTGATGATGGCACTTAGTAGACATTTTGTGCACTACCCATTGATAATATTACTGTTCACATAAAATGACTAAGAGGGTTATCATTGTGATAGAAGGGTAATTTAGGTTAGTGGTTTACAATTTTGGCTACACTTAAGAATCACAGGAAATTTTAGCAATCTAAAGCTTTTGATAGCCTATGCTATCCAATAAGAATATCTGGAAGATTCCAGTGTGAAGTCTTTGTCGAGAGCCACTGATTTGGATTAAGCATCCCAATGCAAACTATACTGTAACTAATAAAATAGCTACTCAAGTCACTCAAATATCCAAAAGCATATATCAATACATACATGCATACATGTACACATGCATCCCTACGCAAATATATACATTTATAAAAGGATGCTTCAGTGACACATCAAGCTATTTAAATCACGTTTAGAAGGCAGCTGAAAGAAAACTCACATTTATCACACTCAGTAGGATAGATCTACTTTGGCTGCCAAGCAATTCTTGGATTTTAGAAATTAGGAAGCTTCGTGTGTAAGTGCTTAGTGAGTTGATGTAAATTATCCTCTATACTGGTATCAGTAATTACATCAGTAAATTCGGAAGTTCTGGTACTTTCCAAGCCTTAACGCTCTAGTGGTCAGAGGCCTGGATGTCTTTTATTTCTGCTCAGGTTTATTCAGCATACTTTCTTCCTGACTGAACTTCTGTTCTTCTTCTATCAAGGATACCCTAAATTACCCTGCTACCACAATGGTAACACTTAGTGATTTTAGCAGTATTGATGGGCAGTACACCAAATGTCTATTAAGTGGTACCATTAATTTTTTTTTACATTGTAACTCACCTTTTCTGAAATAATTCATAGCCACTTTAAACAATATGAATTTATATAAAGAAATGAAAGTATTAATCTGGAAATGAACAAATATTCTCATATCCTGGATATCAGGATATGCTTACCAAGCAACTCATATATAGAAAAGAGTTAGGGATGGTCAATTGAATAGAGTCAAGATTTGGGTTCACTGGAGACCTCTTCAGTATCTTCTCCATAACATACCTCAGCCCTGAGCCTCTTCGGGACTATCCACTCATTCTGATGGAGAAGACTCAGTGATTCTGACTAACTATAGGAGACTATGGAACTGATCATATGGTAAGATCAGAAGAGAGTGTGATAGAAAGCCCATCTGCAGATACTTATCTACTGTCAGACATGGATTGATAACCCCTATGAGAATTCCTTCGGGCTAGAGATTGAAGACCTGAGCACATATTCAAAGATTTTTCTTGGGTGGAGTTAACACAGACACACCATCATTGCTCGGTTCTTTGAATGGATTAATATATTGTGTTCTTAACTGGCCAATTGCTAACACTGAAAAATCATTAGAAAACATGGGCAAGGGGTTATCAGATGTGATGGATTACGCCACTGGTTTT
The DNA here is from genome assembly GCA_902168405.1 of Peromyscus aztecus. Classification (NCBI taxonomy): domain Eukaryota; kingdom Metazoa; phylum Chordata; class Mammalia; order Rodentia; family Cricetidae; genus Peromyscus; species Peromyscus aztecus. The sequence goes on from CABHPQ010000108.1 coordinate 59,753, forward strand.
TAAAACAAGAGGAAAATGTCATTCAGTATGCAGTGCAGTGAGCTTGGAGCTGTGTCCCACTGCCTACTGATGTAACGAACTTGAGCAAGGAGTTCCACCAGGCACTGTTAAAAGGCATATGGGTTGTGTGCATTGTCCATGTCAGTCTTGGACAGGCTGGAGATTAGTAAACAAACTATTTGCCTAGAAAATGCAACAGCAAAAGAGGTGTCCAACTTCCAACTGCTAAAGGTTGGTCCCCTCTCTTACACAAGGGTGATCTGCTGGATACCAGGGCTGGCAACACAAGAGATTACGGTGTTCTCCATGGTTGAGAAGCCTTCCAACACTCACCATGTCACATTTAAGTTCTCATCTTGCTGTGAATGACCTGCTTTCCAAGGTACCTGCTGGCTTCTCTGGCTTCCATTCTCAGAAACTGAACTTTTTTTTTTTAACCAAGGCAGATTCTTTCCCTGATCTTGGCCTCTCTTCTGCTCGTGGAGCTTCAGTTCATCCTTGAAGACACAGTTTGGACATCACTTCTTTCAGAAAATTATTTCCTGACTCTTGTTGATCTGGGCCAGGAGAGGGCTTCCTCCTATAAATCCTGATATCTGTCTCCCATTATCACAGCTATGAATAGTAATATGTCTCCTTCTCCTCTTAGTCTATGAAGGTTCTTCAAAAAGGATTATTATGCATTCATCTTTGTGCTCTATGGCTTAAAACCATGACTAAATGGCTGAGAGTGGTGTACATGCCTGTAATCGCAATACCTGGGAGGCTGAGGCAGGAGGATTGCTGCCAGTTTTTATCCAACCTTGATTATATGTGAGTTTGAAACCAGTCTGGGATACAAAGTGAGACTCTAACTCAAAACACAAATGAAAGAAAAGATGGTGATGAATGAATTACTAGATGGATGGACAGATGAATGAAAAAAAGAATGATGGCTGGGATGGAAGGTGAACAGTTGTATTAACAGCTGCATCACGCAGTTCTTGAAAGTGCTTTGTTGTGGTGGTGGTATTGCATGTCTGTAGCCATGGAAACAAAGAAGTAAGTCTCATACCCAGGTCATCTCACAGCAAGTTCCTTTTCTCTTCCATGGTAAGTGGAAAGGAGATGACTATGGACCCGAGGTTAAATTCAGTAGTCCTTCCTCTAGAACCACACAAAGACTAAAGGATTTGTCAGAGTATGAGGAAGACGACAAGGGGATGGAGAACGGAGATAATAAGCAATGCCAACAAAGTTTCGGAAGATGGGCAAGGAAAACACCAGGGGCAACTGACCAAAGAGAACTGAAAAGGTTGAGAGCTGAGCGTGTAAGGGGGAAGCCAAGAGAAGACCAGGCTGACCTCAGCTTCAGGTCCTCACAGGCTTGAGAATCACAGACTTTTTTGTGGGAGATACAGGTTGGGAAGACTGAGAGAGAGTGATTAGGTTTGTAAACAGAATTTAGACCCACAGGTTCCTTCCTCATCCATCACAGGCAGCTGGAAACCCATAATACACTCTTGAAAACAACAGCCATTTCCTCTCTAAAGGAAGTTGAACTAAAGTAACTGGATTTGGAGAACTACTCTGGGGACAAGGGGGCGGGCCTCTAGACTGACTCTCAAAATAGTTATGCAAGAGCTCGAAGGCTGAACCGTACAGTTCATTGTCCTCCTCTCTGTTCTGGTCAACAGAGCTTAGAGAGTCAAGTTTGTGCCTCAGTCTACCTAAATCAAATTCAGTTACATGTTGCATATTTAAGTATGAGTTGGCAGGCACTCATGAGCTCACAAAAACTGTGGTTACTGAGCAAGATAGATGAGCCAAAATTCCAGCATAACTGGGAAGGAGCTCTCCATGCCCCTTTCCTTAATGAGGAACTATTATTACAGTTGATAGCTGCTGGGGGAGGGACAATCATTCTCCTTCAAGAGTATTCCCTCTGGCAGGTTTCCTATGCTCCAGTGGATGGTCCCATACCTGTGTACATACAGACAACACTCAGGAGGCAGAGGCAGGCAAACCTCTGTGAGTTCAAGGCTAGCCTGGTCTACAAAGTGACTTCCAGGACAGCCAAAGCTACATTAAAAAAAAAAAAAAAACCCGGGAGAGGGGGTGGGGGGGGGGGGGGGGGGGGGGGGGGGGGGGGAGGTGGAGAATAGACAGATAATTATTTTTCTTGGGTAAGTCACAATAGGTAGGGAGAAGATCAAAGGGAAAGAATGTATTGTTTTGGAAGAGTAGATAGATTCATATTTTTGTTGTATCTGCATAAAGAAACTCTGGTAAAAATACAGGTTATTAATAATAATATCTAACAACACAAAGAGGCAGGTGCAAAGAATGAAAACTGGATCCATGACACATCATTGTGGGAGAGACTATATATTTTTAGTATCTTTTTACTTTGTTCTTAAACTATGAGTTCATTTTTTTTCAAAAATGATATTTGTAATAATGATTCATATAGGTACATCCTAAAAGTTTTCTTTTTTTTTTAAGATTTAAGGTAGAAAGTAGTCAAGAGGCAGAAAAATTAGAGAATCATCTGGGGTTAGGTGACTAATGTACTGTAGAATAATAAGATGATGAAAGAATCGTCAGAGATTCAGGCGTTGATGGTAACGACCGCAGGAGATGAGCTCTGAGATGAAGAGAGGGAGAAGAAACTTTGGAGCGATCGGTGTGTTGGGAAGAACGAGAGAGAACACATATCATAGCACGGCTAAAGGGAGCTTCCAAATACTGTGAAATACACTCAGTGTTTCACAAGTTGATGAAAAAACTAATAAAACCAAAAATACAAGGTCAAATACAACTGGATTGAAATCAGAAAGGCACTGAATTTATCAGCTTTGAAGCTGGAACTCAGAAGATAGTGGAAAAATGCTTTTCAAATACTGAGTAACATTAAAAAAAAAACTACCTCCCCTTGAGTATGTGTGCACATTATCATTTCAGTATGAACACAGGAGGTTTCCATTTACATACAAAGTCTCAAAGATATTTATTCCCTGTAGCAAGAATCTTAAAAGTTCTTATTAATAAAATCAAACCTGAGCCAGGTATTGGGGTAAATGCTGGAAGGTCAGAGAAATACAACAAGCCACAGCTATCTCACCTCGCTGGATCCTCAGCTGGTCTTGCTTCCTCAGACTGGAAGCCTCTGAGTCCTAATCCAGAATGGGTCTCAGCTGAACTGCTGCTAGAAGCCTGAATGCTTAACCAGGCCAAATGCTTCTCCAGGCCAAATGCCTCTCCAGGGCAAATGCCTCTCCAGGGCAAATGTCTCTAGTTTCTGGTCCTCACGCCTTATATACCTTTCTGCTTTCTACTGCCACTCCCTGGGATTGAAGGCTTGCTTTCTGAGATTAAAGGCGTGGGTCACCATGCTTGGGTGTATCCTTGAACACATGAATTTCTGCCTCTGGAATGCCAGGATTAAAGGCGTATGCTACCACTGCCGAACCTCTATGTTTAATAGTGTGGCTGTCCTGTTCTCTGACCCCAGATAAGTTTATTAGCATACACAATATTTTGGGGAACACAATACCACCACAATTCCCATTGTCTCCTGTCTTAGAAAGTTGCTAAAAGTTGTTTTCTGTAAAGGAGAGGAATGAATAAAAATATGGATGACAAGGATTTAGGATCCAAGAGACAAGGTTCAAATCAGAAAAAAAGGAAAAAGATAGTTTTAGAACCATGGTGAAAAGAAAGCTTGAGAATATAGCTGTTTAGTAATTTAACAACCAGCACAGAGAGCAGAAGGTTCTGGATAGGATGTCTGTGAGAAAAAAAAAAAATAGCACTAAGGATGTTTGAAAAAGCCATAAGAATTATATTCATTTAATTGACCAAAAATCACATATAATATTTATCAAAGCATATATATATACGATAATATATGTGTGTATTGATGCCTATGAACCACAAAAATGACTAGCATGGCACTATATCCCTAAGGGTGTACTCACATCTTGGCAGTAACCAATAGCTGTCTAATTAGACTTAAAGCCTCCTCAGTAGGAGGGAAATCATACCTGGAACTGGAAACCTAGCCAACGACCTGGGGCTGGTGATATCATGGATCTTAGAGGAAAACCTACTAGTACCACATTACCAAACCAGAATCATTTCTAACTGCATTCTAACTACGTCTCCTCGTACCCACAAATAAGTGCAGTTCTCTCCCCACATCAAGCATGCCTCTCTTCACAACAGATAGAGCCCATTACAGAAAACTGCAATTTGGTCAAAATGCAAAGCACGACTGACTGTGAGGTGTCCAACCTCAATAGAGACACAATGTCTGCGTAAAGGGCTCAGGAGATGTCATGGGGCAGAGAGCAAAATATTACAAGAGCCAGAGAGACATCATGGGGCAGAGAGTAAAATATTACAAGAGCCAGAGGACTAGAAAGTCTGCTGAGAACTGTGTCTCCTAGAAATGACAGGAAAGCTCTGTCCATGATACCAAAATAGCATGGCTGCCTGGAGAAGAGAATAATGATACATCAATAGACAGGCTAACACAGAAGAGGGCAGTCTCATTGGGTCCCACCCCCAGACAAAGAACTACAGACAACTAAGGAATACTCAGGATGGGAGAATTCATCGACCCCAGTGATAAGCCCCCTCATTACTTATCCAATACCAAGTGGTCAGCCCTGAAATCATACATACAAGCAACACTAAATAGATTCGGTGAATTGTATTAATATATCGATATGTTTATATGTATGTGTAACAAAAACAATTAAGAAAATGAGTTCATGGATTTGAGAGGGGTTGGGGGGCAAAGGACAGGTGGGGGTGGGAAGAGAATAGGGGAGATGACATAATTATATTCAAAATAAATAAAAAATATAAAAACAATGAAAAAGGAAAAGTATAGCCTTCTGATATACTTGATGATAAGGAGGGGAAACTCACAGATCTGGTAGAGTTTGGAAGAGAATTAGTGTCAGGACACTGAAAACGAAGCAAATAACCATGAAACAATTATTAGTTCCATGGACTTACAAAATCCAAGTGAGCTGATGCAAAGCCAATCCCGTGTGGCCCAGCTGTAAGGTCCACTAACACAGCACAGCAGTGTAAGGCCTGACTGCTGGTACAGGTCAAATATGTGACGTGAACATTACTACCTTTGAATCCTTACTTTCCCACAAAGACTCAAGTGTTGAAAGTAAGGTCTGTCCCACACCTACGGTGCTATTGGGAGCTGCTGGAACTTTTAGGATTTGAAGTCCTAGAAGGAATTTAGGTTAGCAGGGGAGTGCCCTTGACAAAGCACTGAGACCTTGACCCCTTCCTGACAGTGCCCCTTTTTGCCTCCTGGTTGCTGTGAGGGAAACAGGCCTCCTCTGACTTCCATTACCACCATGTCACACTGTCTTGACACCGGCTCAAAGTCAACGGAGCTAACCAACCGTGAACTCAAACATTCTGAAACTGTGAGTTTCATTACAGTAAAAAATGAAACAGTGTTTCATCACAGTAACGAAAGTTAACAAATATATCTGATGTAACTTTGTAATCGTATGAAAAGGATGGATTAACAGAGCTAAACTTTTATTTTCTGTCATAGGAAACCAGTTAAAAGTTTACAAGTCAAGTGATAGCCGGGCGGTGGTGGCGCACGCCTTTAATCCCAGCACTCAGGAGGTAGAGCCAGGTGGATCTCTGTGAGTTCGAGGCCAGCCTGGGCTACAGAGTGAGTTCCAGGAAAGGCGCAAAGCTACACAGAGAAACCCTGTCTCGAAAAAACCTAAATAAATGAATAAAAGTCAAGTGACAGC